>LKCN02000007.1:3777630-3795744 GCA_001633055.2 Ophiocordyceps polyrhachis-furcata BCC 54312
CGCTCTCTCTCTCTCTCTCTCTCTCTCTCTCTCTCTCTCTCTCTCTCTCTCTCTCTCTCTCTCTCTTAACGTATACCTGCAATGACAATCTTGGCCTCAAAGTCGGCAGCCTCGAGCCAGCTTACGGCCCTGGACAGCTGAGGCCAAGGGAGTAAGGGCGAGGTGGAGCAGATGATTCGTTTCTGATGTTGAGCGAGCCGCGCTCTTCAAACAGGCTGCTCGGCCGTGCTCACCTCAGAGCGGCTCCCCTGGTTGGTGAGGTCGCCGGCGTGAACCAGCACGTCGCCGGGGGGCAGCTTGATCGAGGCGGCGCAGTTGTGCGTGTCGGAGACGCAGACGATTCTCGTACGAGGCATGGCTTTGGCAGCAGCCGTCGTAGCATGGCAGGGGCTGTGTTTATGGAGTTTGCGTACTTTGCGACGAGGAGGAAGAGGAGGGAGAGGAGCGAGGGTATAAAGAGAAAGACTGTTTAGGTAAGAGAAAAGACACATGGCTTTAGACTCGATCGGCGTTGCAAACGGATGGTTCCAAGGAGTACCGTACAATTACATAGACATCATATGGTCTCTCTCTGCTGATGCATTGGACGGGGTGGGTAGCAATTAATCGAATCAAGGAGCTACTCACTATGCTTGTCTCGGCTTACGGCGGGATGCGAGAGATAGTTATTTGATATCATCGTCATCGGGATACATCACCTTTCTATTCATGGAAGACGAGATGCTCAAATTATACATATAGGTATAATAAATCTACCTATTTGCCTCCCTAAGCCATCTTCACATGCACGCAGTAAAGTTGTCGTTTGGCTTTAGCTAACGGGCATGGGCTGGACGGATCGGCGGAGAAGGAGGGGGGAGGGGAGGGGAGGGGAGGGGAGGGGAGGGGGCTTTAAATCCACTGCAAGGCACCCGTCATGTGTCATTTATTAATCGTGGGCCGCTTCATCTCTTGTAGTCAATCACTCTCTTTCTTTCTTTCTCTCTCCCTCCCTCTCAGTAAATAGAAGAGGGAAAAAAAAAAAGAAAAAAATAGTGGTGAAATAACAACAAGCAGACTAGGTTTGCCTCGCACGGATAGGTGCCTACAGGTAGACTTACCCGTAGGTCCTAGGCTCGTGCCCTCGCCTAGTAGGCGGAAAAAAAGGGGGACAGCCGCTTAAAAAAGGGACACCGACCCAGGGCCCTACTACTAGCGCTACGTATTTTTTATATAGTATCGTTACCTAAAAAATATATTATCTTTATCGCGAATAACTCGTTCGTTATTAAAAGATATTATAATTAAGCATTAGCCTACTTTTTAAGCCGTAAAGGCTATCTTAGCCTCCTATAAAGCTATCGCGAGACGCTAAGAACGCAGCCGTACGGTTAAATCGATAGCGCCCTCGACGCCTTTTTCTATCCGTACCGCTGCTACCTAATTTAGCGTAACGAAATCGCACGTTTAATATGCAATTAAGCAGCTTAAAGGGCTTTAGGACTTAGGCCCTAGGGGCCGGAAGCCTTTATTAAATAATAACAAAGATAATGCCCTCCTAGCCTTTATCCTTTAGCTCTAGAAAGGAGGCTTTCCTACGAGGAAGCCTTAAATTATTAGCGCTGCGTATACGCTTCTTTAATAACGAGATAGCGCTACTATGCTGCTATCGGATTCCTAGTATAAAGACTAGGTATAGAATTATTATAAGGTTCGCAAAATAACGGTTAAAGCCGTTAAGAAGTCGAGACGAAGTATTAAGGCTAGGAACCTCTCTAGTATTATATCCTTCTTCGAGACGCTTTAGGGCCTTATTTATAACTATAAGATCGGCCTTTTAGAGGTCTAGAACGAGGATAAATATAGGATTCGGATTAGCAGCCTTTAAGAACGTGTTTCTATTATTATTATAAGGTCTACTTATTATAATCGCCTAGAAATAACTAATCCAGGCAATCGTAAGTCTTATACCCTAATTGGCGCTGCTAATGCTATTAGCAATAAGATGCCTCCTTAGCTAGTCTTTAAGACCTTTCTAATAGAGTTATAGGCGTCTATTAATAGCCCTAATAATATGCAATTTGCCCGATTAGATATAGGGTTTAGCAATGCTAAAATTACTCTTAAATAGATCTATTACTTTAATAAGATATTATAGGATCGATCTGCCTATGCTCGACGTAGCGGCCTTACCCTATTAGGCTAGTTTAGCTATAATAAGTAGCTTTAAGATAAAAATAGCAAGGCAGCCGAGCCTAGGACTATCCTAGAAGGCGAGAGGATTTTAAGGCTCCTAATTATTAATAGCTTTAGCAGCTATATAAACTTAGCTTTTATCGAGTATTATATTAAGTTTAATATTATTATAGCTGTCTTTCTACCTTATTTAACGTATTTCCTTTAGCCTCTCGACGTTAGGGTTTTCTAGCCTTTAAAGGCATTATAATAGAAGATTCTTCGTAACTTCCTCTATCGAGGAGAGTTTAGCTTTAAGCGGCTTAATTTCTTAGAGTTATTTTAGCAGACCTTTAGCAAGGGCTTTAAAGCTCGTTATATTATGCGAGGCTTCGAAAAAACAGGCATTTAGCTAGTTATACTAAAATTCGCAATCGAATACCTTTAGAAATAGCGTCTTTAAGCCTATAATACCCTTAATAGCTATGCATCTCTTCTACTATAAGAAACGCGATTTAAATAGGCTACTAACGCTATAAATAATATCCGCTAACGCTATAGCCCTCTCCTAAGCTTACTAACGCAGAGGAATCTAAAGACAATTAGCTATGCTATTATAAAAGCAGTTATTATAAAAAATAACCTTTTGCAGTACTTTAAGTCTTATATATAGCGTATAGAGCGCTTCTCCTGCAAATTAAAGAGAGGAAAGACTATTAAGCTAGGGGAAGGCACCTTTTATATAAGCCTAAGTCTTAGGGATATTCGTAAGGCCTTATAACGCACCTAAGAGGCTAAGGAGGAAAAGGCTAAGTATTAATAACTTCGTCTCGTATAGCACGCTAATTAATAAGAGAAAAAAGACCTTTTTTACTAGTATTACGAAGAGAAGTATTAGATTATTAATAGCAAGCGGAAGAGGCTTACGATCTTATAGTAGCTCGAGCTTCGGGATAAGAAAGAAGAATTCCTCGGCCTTAAGATAGTATAAGATACCTTTAAGCGTCTTTTCTAGCCGAAGCCTCGCTAGGCGATTAATATAATACGCCTATCGCCGCCGCCGCTGCTGCCGACTATAGAGGAAGAGATACAAAAGGCACGATAGGAAAAGCGCTAGCAGGAGGCTATCGCAGCCTATGCTAAAGCAGGGGGGGGGGGGTTTAGGGACTTCTAAGGGCCTCCCTTAGATGCATTATAGCTATCGATATTATCGATAGAGATTATTATAGAAAGGCCGCCCGATAACCCTTTCTATGCCTTATAGCCGCTGCCTTCCTCGCTGCCGCTGCCGCTGCCTTCCTCGCTGCCGCTGCCGCTGCCGCCGCCCTCCTCGCCGCCGCCCTCCTCGCCGCCGCCCTCCTCGCCGCCGCAGGCGCCTTCCTCGCTAAGGCTCCCGCCGCTGCCTTTCTAGGCTAAACACTATAGATAATATGCGCTTGCGCGTATAGATATCCAGGTAGATAAGAATAACGGGCTGGCTACTAGTCGTAAGGTATAGTTTAGCTACTATAAATGTTACAAGCACAAATAAGTATCTTTTAAGAATAAATATTATATAATTTAAAGAGACTGTCTTTCTATCTAGGGAATGTTTAGGGATATAAGTATCCTGAGTAAAGAATGTTTGTTTACGGAAATCTCCTAGCGCGTGTACTAGCAGAGATTTCCTGGAGATTTCCGGAGGGGATTTCCTGGAGATTTCCGGAGGGGATTTCCTGGAGATTTCCGGAGGGGATTTCCTAGGGATTTCCGGAGGGGATTTCCGGAGGGGATTTCCTAGTGATTTCCCGAGGGGATTTCCTAGTGATTTCCCGAGAGGATTTCCTAGTAATTTCCCGAGAGGATTTCCTGGTGATTTCCCGAGAGGATTTCCTGGTGATTTCTAGAGGAGATTTCCTAAGGATAAGATTTAAACGAATGTTAAAAAGGAAAGGTGAGAGAATTGTATAGGATTGGACTAAGTATAGCTTGTCCTGGCTTATCCCGTATTAATCTCCCCAGGGCGAAAGAGAAGCTAATGTCCCTATTAGTAAAATGGGAGGGAAGAGTTGTGTATAATAAGGGCGGGTTATATTTGTAGGGGACGTTAAGTTATACTCGAAGGCTTTTCTGTATTGTGAATCCGATATACCTAACTCCTGGAAATTAATAGAAAAGAAAAAAAATTATAGGACGAGTTAAGGCGTTAGATAAAAGGAAGTGAAATAAGAAATGTTAGATTCTTATATCAAGATAAGGATAATAGCTAAGGAAAAAAGAAGAGAGAATAGAGAAAAGAAAAAGAAAAAAAGAAAAAAGATAATTAATTCTCGTCGTTAATTTTAACGAAGTTGAGCGGCTTCAAGTTTGATTTATAACGGGGCATCGGGTTTAGAATGCCCTCAAAGCCGTACAATTCCTTGGCGATATTAGTTGGCGGCGTCGTGACGAGGTGGAGGATATTGTATAAGGGAATACTACCCGGGTTTATATCTATAGTTGTGCCTTCGACTAAACTACTTGCGTTAGAGACCAGATAATTAATAGCGATAGCGGGGATAGTGTTAATAGTGTCGTTGGCCGGAGGGTTGGACTAAACGTCGGCGCTAACGTAGGGGTTCTAGCTGGTGCCGGTTAAAAACGTAAGCAGCTTCTGGGTAGTTTTGAGAGCGGCACGTTTATTAGTAAATGCATTAACTTTAGCCGTTTCTTTTCGCAGGGTGTTTAGGCTAGAACAATCTTGCAAAACGTAAATCAAAGGGAGAAACGTGACGACCTAGTCGGAATTAATGCCTAGCATTTTAGCCATATAGGAAAGGGATAGTTTTTTGTTGATTTAAGAGAGAACTTCCCTAATTATCGTGGCCTATATAAAAGCAATATCGGGGTTAGTAAAAACTATAGCCTGGTTGCCGCTGTACACGACGAAGCAGTCGTCTAAATATTTAATAACTATAACCGGGGCAATATAGTATTGCGTGAGCATTTAAGGTTCGATGCTATCGTCAGAATCGTTATTAATAACCTTTTGAAAACGTTTAGCTAAAGAGGATTAATGTAAAGGAGTTGCCGGCGTAATCGCAGGGCGGCGTCGTTCCGGAGTGCTCAGAACTAGCGTAGGCGTAGGAGCAGACGTAGCGGAACGCCGGGCCAAAGCGCGCCCAAACAGTGGTAGTGCGTTAGAGGTGGTTGTTTCTTTCTCCATAGCCTCGAGGGCCATCTTTTCCATCTTACTAAGGCAATCCCAGTAGCTTAGTATATCCAGAACTTTCTTAATCTTATCAAGCTCTGCTAAATCCTGAGTAATCTCCCCTAACACTAAGCCCTTAATATAATCCTTAGCTACTTCCAGGAGCGCGTATGCGCCGTAGAAGTTGCGGCCTAGTTAGTTAGAAACAGGGAAGATATTGCTATTAATATTATTTAGAGAGGACGGCAACGTGGGTCGGCCTCGCTGCGGGGGCAATAGGGTGGATAGGGCTATAGGAGTCGCCGCAGATTAACGCGTTTGGCGACGGGAAGAGGGATTCGTAGGCATATTATCGTTGTCGGATAATAGTTTAGAGTCTTCGGAGTCGGAATCGTAGTCGTCTAGGAGTCTTTCTCCGTCAGCGTCGTCCACGAGCTTTTAATCGACCCAATATGTATGGCCGTCTAACTGGCCGAAGGAAAGATCAAAACCTTCCGAACGCAAAGCTCGTTTCTAAGAGGTAAAGAGGGTTTTGTTAGCTTGTTTCTAGCTGTTGAACTTAGTATTAGAGGATTTAAACGATGCCTAAAGCTCTAAAAGATTTCTAAATAGCTAGATAGCCCGTCGGAAACCTTTAAACGTGACTTCTAGTAGGGAACGAATAAGCTTTTCGTAGAAATCCCTTCGGTAGTCCTTATCTCTTAATTTAAAGACGTTAGAGCAAGGTGGGATTATAGGGAAAGGACTTATAAATAAAAAGGATGGAAAGTTATAATATAGTGTGCAAACGAAAAGGAGGGTGCAGCAGAAAGCGAAGAAAAGGTCGGAGGGGGAAAACAAACGGAAGCGCGTAGTAGTAGAAGCGTGGAGAAGGGTAAGGAAGACTACGCGTATAATATAGTAGGTAACGAGATATTCGCGACGCGTTGCTGGGTAACGCGGTTTGTTTTTTTACCTGGCTCTTTGACCCTGTATTTACGAAGATCTTTCTCTCTTTTTCGTCGTGTTTTCTCTAAACGGGATTAAAGCTCGGTTCTGGTTTTCTTAAACTCGTCGATTATATCGGATTGCTAGAAGTCTCTGGAGGCAACCTATTAATTATAACTGCTAGGGTATCCTTTCTAACAGACTAAGTATTCGGTTCTTGCTAATCCCTTGCCGCGTTTTATCTTTCGAATATTAAGAATCCGATCGACTTTATAATTGTCCGTGTCAGGTTCCGGTCCTAGTCGTTTGGCGGGAGCTTCGGCGGGTCGAAGTTGAATAATAGATACTACGGGATGAATATTTAGCGACTTGTCGAGGTCGAGTCGATAGGCAAGGTGTCCGACGCGTTTAATAACACGAAAGGGGCCGGTTTGTCGTTTAGCAAGCTTAGCGACGCGTCCGTCGGCGACCTAATACCCTTTGCTAAGTTTAAGCTAGACCTAATCGTCGGGTTTGAACTCGAGTCTACGATGTTTCTTGTCGTAACGGCGTTTTATAGCAGCCTGAGTATAAGCGATGGAAATTACCGCTTCGTCTTTAAGAGCATCCCTTGATTTGGGGGAGGCTTAGTCGCCAAGGTGTCGAAGACTATTATCTATACGAAAGCCGGTTAACAATTTACTAGGGGACGCTCCGATAGTTAAAGAGAAGGAATTATTAAGGGAGAATTAAAGCGAAGGTAATGCGTTGGTCTATCTTTTAGTCGGGAAATCAGCTGCAAAGAACCTGAGGGCAATTTTAACGGTCTGATTCTATTGTTCGGAGAGTCTATCGGTCTGAGGATAATAGGCTATTAATATGAGAAGTTTAGTTCTAAAGGCTGACTAGAGTAACTTCCAGAATTCCGAAGTGAATTTGGGGTCTCGATCCGAAATAATTTGTCGAGGCAGTCCCTAATTGCAACGGATAAGTTTAAAATGCAACCTCCAAGCCTATTCTTTAGCCGTGAAGCATTCGTGCCCGGGAATAAGGATGCATATTTTGGAGAATTTGTCGGTGACCGTAAGGAGGGAATTGTAAAACTTCCCTTCCGGTTCGGCCTAAGGGGAATTTTCCGAGGAGACTATAGGAAGTCTAGTAACGAAATCTATAGCGATAGTATAAAATAGTATAGCTGGGGAACGAATTGGGACTATTTTACCTGGAGGAAGTTGCCGGTCGGTCTAATTGCGTTTATAGGTATTATAACTATTAATAAATTGGTTAATTCTCCTTTTTAAACGGGTGACTACGAAACTGGAGGAGAGTTCGGCCTATATTCGGCGTCGGCCGGTGTGAAATTTCCGGAGATGATGTTCGGAAATCAGTTCGTCGGCGCAGTTTTCCGGAATACAGAGTCTTTTTCGGCTATCCGCGTCTTTAAGAAATAACAAACTATAAGATTAGGTAAAAGCAAGTCCTTCCTTAGCATTGTTATCGCCAAGTTGTTCGAGGATCTGACCCTATCGAGGGTCTTGTCGATATCTACTAGTGATTTGTCGTCGGAATTCGTTACTTATAATAGCTTCCGACGCGATTAAAACGTAGTCGGTGTTAATATTGTCTTCCTAGATATCTTCTAACTCTCCATTACCTTTTTCCGGGGCAGCTTTTAACGGCAGTCGGGAGAATAAATCGGCTAGGATATTAAAAGCGCTAGGAATATAACGAACTTCTAAGGGGTATTGGCTTAAGTATTAGGATGCGATAGTAAGAAGATTGTTGCTCCTTATGCTAGTTGTAAAAGGGGAAGTTTGCTTGACGATAGCGGAAATAGCTGTATAGTCGGTGAAAACGATAATCTTGGGTTTCCGTGTGCTAATTAAGTATATTCGCAGTTTCCTATAAGTCTAGACGAGGCAAGCGATCTCGAGTTCGGTTAGCCAGTATCTTGATTTAGCGGGTTTAAGAGATCGACTAAGGTAAAAGATAGGCCGGATCGATTGCCTAGGCGGAGCTAAGGTCGGTTTCTAAGATTCTTCGTTATTAAGATAAAATAAGCATGCAGCGAAACTATTCTCTTAGGATGCATCGATTTGCAGGAAGAGCTGTCGATTAGGGAAGAATTGACTTAGAGTAGCGTTACTATAGAGGGCATTCGTTATATCGTAAAAGGAGTCCTTCTCTTCCTGAGTTAGGATAATCTTTAAACGGGAAGTAAAGGTATTTCTTTTTGGACCGGTGACGGGGGCATCCGATTCTCGTCCTTTACGGAACATAAGTGTTTTACGTTTCTGCAGTAGTTTAATCCGTTAGGCGAAGCGGGGAATAAGGTGTCGCATCTATCCGACGAGTCCGATCTACTGCTCGAGGCGCTGCAATGTGCTTGGAAACTTAATATTACGCAATGCTTTAACGCGAGATTGCGTGTTTATAAGGAAGAAGCCGTTAATATAATACCCTAATATCTTAACTAAGGGGTAGGCTAAGAAGCTTTTTAGTGCCAATAAAGAAAGGTTTATGCTAACGAAAAGGTTAAAAACGGCCGATAAATGTTTAATGTAATCTTCCGGAGTGTCCGAAAAGATAATAATATCGTCGATATATCCGGCTGCATAATCTTTATAAGGGCGAAGAATATAGTCGACGAAACGTTATGCATGAGCTGGCGAGTTTTTATACCCTATAAGAGCTACGGTAGCTTTTTCGAGTCCGCGGTGGGAAATAATCGTAAACCGTTCTCGGTAATCTGGATAAACGAGGAATTAGTAAAAGAAACTTCGAGCGTTAATTGCCGAAATAATCTTTTTGCCGGCGAGTTTGTGGATTATATCCTGCGGAATTAGCATTAGATAGGCGTCTAGAACTGCAATACTGTTTAAAGCTCGGAGATCGTTTACAACTCGTAGTTTACCTTTGCGCTAGACTACGAAGCAAGGGCTGGCGAAAGGGGAAGCTTGCAAAGCCTATTCTATCTTGCCTTGGGAATGCATATCGTTGTGTTTTTCGTCGAGAAAGTCCTGATCGGGTTTATTTAAAGGATAAGGACGTAAACCGAGTTTCTTTTTATGCTAGTTATCGATAAGGGGAATTCGAAGGAAACGTTCCTTAGGGAGATTAATTGGCCCTATATCTTCCTACAATTTGGGGAGAGAGTCGACGAGTTGCTTTACTTTGGATGCCAGGTCGTAGTTAAGAGCACAAATCTTAACGCCGTATTCCCCCTCGATTTCCGGGATATTAGGAACTTTGGAAATGCCAAGACGGTAAGGTTGACTGGGGTCCGGAATGTTAACAGGAGGCACGGGGTCCTTTTAATCGTTATTTTGAAAGCTGTTTAACAAGATATCCGGTTCGGAACGTTTGTCGAAGGTCGAGGTCGGTTGCTAAACATATTCCGGAACTAAGAAAGAAAAATTATTATTAAGATCGAGGATAACGCTAATCTTTTCTTTACGTTTAAAGGAGATTAGGCGATTGCTAGAATTAAAAACAGTAATATAAAAACAGTCGCAAATAATTGATCCGGAGAGCGATAAAGAATTAGGAAAGAAAATAAGGTCGCGGTCGATAGGCGGGTTATTTACTAAAGTTAGAATCGTCCTGGAAGAATAAGGTGCAATTATAGCAGGCGAAGCTGCTAATACACGTCGCCGGATTGCCAGTCCTCGTTTAGTGGAATAATATTCGACTCGCAATCCGCTATAAAGTTCGATTCGAATTTCCTAATACGAGTTAAGGATATCGAGGCCGTAGGGAATCGAGAAGTCCTGTCCTAACAAGAGGCCGGCGGATAAGGATTTAACGACCTAAGCTCCGACTGTAAACTTGCTAATATGGAATTTGTTGCTTATTTTGCTGGGAATATAAAGAGTAAAAGTGGCCTAACCGAGAGTTTTTATTAAGCCTTTTCCGATACTATTTAAGTAACGGATAATATTGTCGATTTTAATATCTTCGAATCGGTCGAGGAGATCGTTTCTAATAGCTAATCTACTAGCACTAGTATCGATACAAACTTCCATAGTGTCTAAAGGGCCGTGTTTGCTATACGCTGAGATTCGAGCGTAGGTAAAACGGGAAGGTTGTTCTGGACGGGAATCCTTGGTCCAAGGGGATGCGGTAATAATAGGCAGGCTATCTAGAATGCGGTGCGGATCCAAAGGTTTGGTCTTAAGCTGTTTATAATCCGGAATAAAGAAGCATAAGTCGTCGGCTAGTTATTAGTCGGCGTCGGATTCCTCAGAAGACGATTTATCGATGTTGGAGTGTTGTTCTAATGCTAAGAGAATTTAGTCCCTTATTTCCGAAGAGATAGTAAAGGAGCCTTCTTCCGTTAGATCTTGGGCAGCGAGATTATAAGCCAAGTTAATAATAATAGGGTTGGATTTAGAACTAGTAATATTATCCTTTTTCACAAAAGGGGGTTTGTTGTTAAAGGAGACCCTTTTGTCGGAAGGAAGTCGATAGTTATCTGGAGTTTTAGATAAGGAGTCGCTAAAACGTTGTTAATTTCCGGGATTTCCGGACCGTAAAGGATTCGATTGTTAGATCTGACTAACTATAGGTTTGTCCTAACGTCTGGAAGGTCGTCCTGTGGATGCATATTATGCTATATCGTTTTGGAGACGACCCCATGTTCCGCGAGTAAGCTTGGTTTGCAAATTCGGGATCATTCTTTTACATTTATAAGCCTATTCGTTAAGGGCATCGTTACTAGTAGGCTGCCGGAAGGTTTCCTGGAGAAGGATATCTAAGCGAGAGAAGACTATTATTAAGACAGATTGTTCGGGATATCGGGCAGCGCGGGCCATCCTTTTCATCTTGGAAACCTATAAACGGAAGTCTTTGCTAGCTAAGATATCTTAGGATATAAAGATCTTACGTTGCATAGCTTAAGCGGCGATATCGGATCGAATAGCGAAGCGTTTCTGGAGAGTTGTTACCTATCCTGTTATTCCTTGTCCGGGCAAAGTAAGTTCTAAACGGGTACGAGAATCAAGATCCCCGGAGTACTATTCCATAGCATATCCACGAAGGAGAGAAAGGATTAGTCGAGCTAGTTCGTCCGCGTATTCGTCGCTTTAAGCAGCTACTCGTTACAAAGCATTAGTAAATCTATCGACACTACGGTAAACGATAGTTCGATTGGTTTCCTCGATCTAATCGAATATAATATCGAAAGCACTGGCCGGTTTGAAGCGCCCAATATCTTTAGCTCGGAGGCGAACTTAACGGGAAATTAGTTTCTCTAAAGGGGCTCTCTAATTAGAATAAGGGTTATCGTCGGGATAAGATCCGCCACGTTTAGGAGGATCGTTTAATATTTTCTAAAGAATAGTCCTGACTATTTCCGCTAGAACTTATTCGTTAATAGGAGAGATAGAAGGATCTCGAATGTTTTTAGTCGATAGTTCGGGGTTTAGCGGTCTGGTTAAAGGACCTGCTTCCTAAGATACTTCTAGTTGCTTTCCTTTTCCTCCGTTATTATTTATTTCTTCAAGGAAGAGTTAAACGTCGGGGGGTTAATAATAAAGAGGGATATTAGGGAGAAAAGGGGTTCTACGAGGAGTATATCGAAATTAATTTACTCGGTCGAAGAGTTAATCTCTATTAGAAACGACATCTAGGTCGGTAAGGAAAGTATTTATCGCCTCGAGAAGGTCTGGTCTGTTAAGGTTGTCCTAGCGAAAGGAATATCGTTGTATAGGTCTCGTTTCCCCGTACTTCGAGACGGGAAATAATCCTTTAAACGGGTATAGTTTACCTGCCTTGTAGTATAAGTTAAAGGCAAGTGTTTCTTCGGCTCGAGCTAAGCTTTCTTATTCGAGGATCTTAAGAAGGTAATCTAAAAAGGCGGATCGAACGTTAGGCGTATAAATATAGGTGTAATAAAGTTTCCTTCCGAGCTGAATATCCACACTTATATAGCCGTTAGTAGATACGTTTAGGTCCGACTTACTATCCCGATAGCTAGAGATTAGTAAGTAGGTAAACGTAACGTAGAATTGCTACTAGTTAATATGCGCTTGCGCGTATAGACGTCCAGGTAGATAAGAATAACGGGCTAGCTACTAGTCGTAAGGTATAGTTTAGCTACTATAAATATTACAAGCATAAATAAGTATCTTTTAAGAATAAATATTATATAATTTAAAGAGACTGTTTTTTTATCTAGGGAATATTTAGGGATATAAGTATCCTGAGTAAAGAATGTTTGTTTACGGAAATCTCCTAGCGCGTATACTAGCAGAGATTTCCTAGAGATTTCCGGAGGGGATTTCCTGGAGATTTCCGGAGGGGATTTCCTGGAGATTTCCGGAGGGGATTTCCTAGGGATTTCCGGAGGGGATTTCCGGAGGGGATTTCCTGGTGATTTCCCGAGGGGATTTCCTAGTGATTTCCCGAGAGGATTTCCTAGTGATTTCCCGAGAGGATTTCCTGGTGATTTCCCGAGAGGATTTCCTGGTGATTTCTAGAGGAGATTTCCTGAGGATGAGATTTAAACGAATGTTAAAAAGGAAAGGTGAGAGAATTGTATAGGATTGGACTGAGTATAGCTTGTCCTGGCTTGTCCCGTATTAATAGAAGATAGGCCTACGCGTATATTTATAGCCTTAATTAATCGGTTTCTTCTTTTAATAACGAACGAGTTAATCGCGACGATAATATGTATTTTTTGGGTAACGATACTATATAAAAAATACGTGGCGCTAGTAGTGGGGCCCTGGGTCGGTGTCCCTTTTTTAAGCGGCTGTCCCCCTTTTTTTCCGCCTACTAGGCGAGGGCACGAGCCTAGGACCTACGGGTAGAGACAGACAGCCAGGATACGGGCAAAGGAGGTGTAGCCTGTAGGGGCCTCCATGCCCGCCACCCACCACCAAACCCCCCCCCGGTCGTCGACGGCTATCTCCCTAAAATGTACCTGGAATTACAGTGGCTACAGTGGCTGCCGGCTTCCTGTCAGTCAGTGGCGGCTCATCAACCCACTCCTAGCCGAGCGCCGCACAGCCTAAGCCGGCTTCAGAATAATTCCTCCCAACCACCCCCCTCCCCTCCTCCTCCTCCTCCTCCTCCTCCTCCACGTCCTCCTCCTTAATCCTCCTCCGCGTCGCGTTCGTTCGTTCGTCCTCCCTTGGTCTGGAATTGGACTTCATTCCCTTACTCCCGCCCCTTTCTTCATCGTCGTCGACAACGCGCATTTCGACATCGCCCTCCACTGTCTGACATCGACGCGCAAACAACGGAGGGGGGAGGAAAGAAGAAGGCGATCCGGTTTCGTCTCTGATCCCCTCTCTGTCTGCTTCCGTCTTGTCCCTTGGCCTCAATCCCAACGACGAACAAAACAACCATCTGCCCCCCGCCCGGGCATAGGGGCTTCCCGCCTCAGCAGCCGGAGCCCCAGCCATGACCACCGTCGTATCACCTACCGCCACGGCTCTGACGCCTCCTACTAGCAGCGAGGATGAAGCGCCGTCTTGGGCCTGTCCTGGCGCCGGTCAATTCGAGGTGAGTCGACACGCATAGAGAGCCTCGACCGGCCGTTGACCACCAAACGTTACGTCCAGTCTGCCCAGCCCTTGTCCGACCATGACTTCGATCCGGCCGCGCGCAAGATGCACTCGGCAGAAAATCTAGCGACGAGTCGGCGTCCGTCCTGGTCAACGGGCAACCAACGCCCGAAGGCCAAGTCGTCCGAACGCGGTCCCGACGATTCCCAATGGATACACAGAGATAAGCTGGCCAGGATCGAGAGCGAAGAGCTTCAGGCGGCCGGCATCTTCGTCCCGCCATCGCGTTTGCTCGCCAAACAGAGGCGAGAGCGCAGTCACAGCCGACTGGCGCCCGAAACCGGATCACACAGCAAGTCGTCGACCGAGTCCGCGTCGCCGTCCGAGGACCTTACCGTCAACAACAAACCAACCGAGGTTGCCCACCAGGAGGGGCCCAACGCGTATTTTGTACCCGCCGCCGGCGCCAAGGGTGGTTCCCGCATTCCAGTCGCCAAGCTCAGCCCCGTACCAATACCGCTCGACTGCTTGGAGCGCGGGTCTCAGGCCGTGCGGAGACAGGTCGACGGCGAGGGCGACGGCTTGGCATACCAGAAGCCCCGGTCCAGGAGCGACAGCATGTCCGTCGGCGAGGCCGCGTCGGGGCTCCCTCCGGCGACGAGACGGTCCGTCACGGACACGTCGCCCAAGAAGAACGCGCCGCGCAAGCTCTCGGCCGCCTCCAAGGCGAGCACCGTCGCCACCAGGCCCAAGACGCGCTCGGGGCCCGGCAAAGATGCCGCCAGGACCTTTGCCAAAGCCGGCGAGCCGTCCGGCGCCGGCTGGGCTCCCGAAGGCGATCCGCCGTGGATGGTCAACTCGTACAGTCCCGACCCTCGGCTACCGCCCGACCAGCAGCTGCTGCCCACCGTGGCCCGCCGACTCCAGCAGGAGAAGTGGGAAAAGGAGGGCAAATTCGGCGACGCTTACGACAAGGAGTTCCGGCCGCTCAACGTGCACGAGCTCTCCAAGCCGTCGACGGCGGCAGGGGCCCCAAGGGCGGGTGAGAGCAGCGACGACGAAGACGGAGACGACAACGACGAGACCAAGGAAGACGCGGCGCAGGCCCCCAACGCCCATCCCCTGTCTCAGCATCCCGCCGACAACTTGGCCCCGGACGAGTGGCCGCTGAGGCAGGGGACCGGGAAGGGCCTCAATATGCGCCAGGGGTCATACTCGACCATGCCCAAGATCACGGACTCGCCGTCCAATGCCGCCTTGTCGAGCCCTCTGGGGTCCGCTGCCCAGTCGCCGCCACAAAAGCAGCAGCAGCCGCAGCAGCAGCAGCAGCAGCAGCAGCAGCAGCAGCAGCAGGCCAACAACAGGGTGCAAAAGGTGCCGGACCTTGGCGGTGACGATGAGAAAAGGAAAAAGTTTGGCTGCAGGTGCTGCATCGTCATGTGAAGGCACAACTTACATGCATGCATACCTACATACCTGCCTAGTATGGATATGCCAACGACGAAGTTATGAACATTGACACCCCCTTTTTCTTCTCTCCTTTTCTACGGTGGGGGGCAAAAGGCTTTCCCATTGCCCCCCCCCCTTTTTTTTTATTCTTTAGCCTCTCTGTCCTTGTCCTCTTCTTCGTTTTCCTCCTCTCCATCTTCTTTATTATCGTTTATTCAACCTACGTTTTTCTGCCGCCGGTGTTTGCTTATTAGCGTTTCCGTTCCCTTGTTGTCGTTTCTTTTTCTATTTTCCTTTGTCAAGGACTAACATCTGAGAGAGCGAGAGAGAGAAGAAAGACTAGAGGGTGACCATGTGGCGGTGGCGGATGGGACGCCAATGCATGCTTGCTCTTGTTACATTTACTTTTCGTTGCTTTTTTTTTTTTTCCACTGGTGCATTCCGCGGGAGGTCATGCCTTGCCTTTGATGATGGGCTGTTTGTTCTGTCTTGTTGTTTGTTAAGGGGGGAAGAAGAGAGGGAGAGATGGCCGGCCAGAGGAGAAGAAGACGGAGACGAAGAAGAAGGAGAAGAAGGAGAAGAAGGAGAAGAAGGAGAAGAAGGAGAAGAAGGAGAAGAAGGAGAAGAAGGAGAAGGAGAAGAAGGAGAAGAAGGAGAAGAAGGAGAAGGAGAAGAAGGAGAAGAAGGAGAAGAAGAAGAAGAAGAAGAAGAAGAAGAAGAATGGCGTGATAGATACCCTTCTCGTAGCGCAATGGCACTGGGCGAGTTTTCTTCGGTCCTACCTATCCAGCACTTTGTCGTGACTTGTGACTCCTTAATAGACATGACTCTTACAACCGATTAGGCATCAAAACTAGCCCAAGCCTGGCTGGCGTGTCATCCATATATCATGATGCTATATACCTACCTACATATGTATGTAGATTACATACGGCTCATATGATATTTCCCCCATCTCCTCTCCATGGCCGATGAGAATCACGCCCTGGTCTTCGGCGCAACCGGCCTGCTCGGCTGGGGCGTCCTCGAGCAGCTGCTCTCAGACGAGGGAACCTTCACCACCGTCACGGCTGTTCTCCGACGGCCTACGACGGCGGAGGAGCTCGGCTTGGACTCCGTCTCCGACAAGCTGACGCTGGCGGATGGTGTTGATTTGCTGGCTGACGATGATGTGGGGGGGAGGCTTCTTGAGAGGGTGAGTGGTGTTGAGCGGACGACGCATGTCTTTTACTTTGGTGAGTTTGATGGCTCTGCCGGCGATCTCGAGACGGAGACTGACGGATCAAAAGCCTTTGCTGCTGTTGATGGAGAGCATCGTGAGGTTGAGGTCAATGCCGATATGATGAGGCGTGTCGTTGCAGCTCTCAACGTGGTGGCGCCACGGCTACGAAGTTTCGTCTACGGCGGCGGCACAAAGGTTCGTTCTACCCGTCTCATTCATCGTTTGATACGTGGACTTTTTGATGATAACAGTGACCACCAGCAATACGGCATCTACGCTCCCGGCGGGACGTGGCCTGCGCCGCTGCAAGAGTCCCTAGCGGAGGGGGAGCAGCAGTCGATGCAGGTCTCACCATGGTGCGTCTATCCCGTCCAGCGCCGGATGCTGGCAGAGTCGAGTAGAGGGCGGGCATGGTCCTGGACGGAAATCTGCCCGGACGCCGTCATCGGCTTCACCCCCTTCGGCTCTGCCTACTCACTTGCCCTGCACTGGGGGCAGTACCTTTCCCTATACGCGAGGGAGAAGGGTGCCGGCCATGGTGTTCCGTTTCCGGGCAGCGTAGAGGGATACGATAGCCGCTTCACGCCCGTCTCGACTCGGACTCTGGGGAGGGTTGCCATCTTCGTCGGGCTGCTGCACCTCGACGACGGCGGAGGTGGCGTGGACGGCAAGATGATTAACGTGGCGGACAGAGAAGACGCCGTCTCGTTCCGCAAGCTATGGCCTGAGATTGTCGCCTGGTTCGACCTCGTCGGCGTCGGTCCCCCCGAATCAGCATCGACGACGACGAAGAAGCCCGGCGAATACGTCCATCTTCACCGCGCGCTGTTCAAACAGGCGGGCAAGCCGAGGGCGGTGAGCTGTGGTGTCGGCGCTGGTGGCCGTCAGCTCGACGAGGTCGGTTGGTGGCTCACTTTCGATCGCCATATGAGCCTGCGTCGGTTGAGGCGCCTTGGCTTCGGGGAGGAGAGGGACGTTGTTGACGGGTGGGTTGAGGCCTTTGAGCGAATGAGGGAGGCCGGTATCATCTTCTGAGCATCTATCTCATCTCCCTGTAGACGGAACATACGTGATAGATATGAAGAATCAAACTAAATGTCACAAACAAAAGAACCATCGTCATCCCCTCCCCTTCACTTGCGGATACAGCAGCACTTCTTCTGGAACCATCCGCATCCGTCCCCGGTCATGTGAGAGAAGCCTCGGCTACCGCAGTAGTCCTCGCATTTGCCCGCCCACGAAGCGGAGCAGGAACTCGGGTGGAAGCAGTTGTCGCGAGCTTCGATCTTTGTCGATGAAGGAGGGGAGCCGGCTGTGAAGCTGGCGAGGGATGGGAGGAGGAGGAGGAGGAGTTGGGCCGAGACGTTCTTCATTGTTGCTTCCTTGCTGTTGAGAACGGTTTTGTTTTGCTTGGTATAAGAGGAGAGAGGGTATGTTGGTGATGATCGGTTTTCCGTCAGGTAGGGGCGAGACTGGTCTGTATTAAATACCCCGTTTTCTCGTCTGCATGACCTCGGGGCTTGTTTCTCTTTGGGGAAACCTTTGATCCTCGTCACACTGGAAGCGCCGGCTTGGCGTTTGATGACAATGCATCGTCGATCCTGTGAGCCACATGGGCGCGACTTCAGCCGTAGACGCTATCCACGGAAGAGGAAGCTTTCCCGGTAGCTAGAGAGTGTTTGATGGCTTAAGGGGGAGGAGGG
>LKCN02000007.1:3801296-3811985 GCA_001633055.2 Ophiocordyceps polyrhachis-furcata BCC 54312
ATCCTTCGCCTCACTTTCCCCCCCAGAGAGAGAGAGAGAGAAAGACAGAGACAGAGAGAGAGAGAGAGAGAGAGAGAGACAATGATGAGGCATACGCTGGTTTCCCTTGCTCTCTTCAGCTTCGCCCTCGGAGACATGTTCACCCAGGATCACCCGGTGCCCCGAGAGTTTCTATCGTCGCTGCTAGAAAACATCACCATCGACTGGGGCAAGCCTCCGACCAACGCGATGCACCTGGTGACGGAAAGCACGTGCGCCGTATGGTTCGTCCAATGCATAAAGACCAACTTCAAGATGAACAAGGTGCTGGTGCCGAGGTACCCCGTCAGTCCCGGAAGCAGACATCAGATGGAGTACAAGCCGGAGATCACGGCCTACTTCATCCCGCGGGTGGAAAACGGCGTGATGAACCTGGGCGACGACGACATTTCCTTCTCGGCCGAGGAGTCTACCTCGACGGTCGACAGCACCTCGGAAGGCTGGCAGATCGGCGCTCAGATCTTCGGAGGCGGCGGCGGCTCCGCCGGCGTCGCCGTATCCGCCGGCTTCTCCAAGACGTGGTCCCTGGGCAAGGGCAAGACCAAGGGCGTGTCGGTCCAGACGACGTGTCGGTCCGGCTTCGACTGCCGGATCGAGACGTGGACTTTTCATCTTCGCGTCACCGGCCACTGCCAGCTGAGGCCCGTCATCGACTGCAACGGGGAGATTGACCCCTGTCACGGAGAATGGGGCCTGACGTGCTCGCAGTACAACGACTTCCGTCACAGGCACTGCCTCACCTGCGACTCTGCCTCTTCCTTCTTCCACGAGAAGTGCCAGGTCCAGACGCCGATCCTCGACCAGGCCGGACACCCTTTCACCCGCCTTGTCCGCATCTCGGAGAGGATGGCGAACAACGAGAGCGTCAATGATAACCCGGACCTTTCCACCACGCCCGCCAAGGCCATCAACTTCGAAGACGGGCTTTACGAGCTCGACAGCGGAGAGTGGTACGACCCCAAGGACGACACCTACTACGGCAAACTCGCCGCCGCCAAGTGGTACCACAAGCCGGCCGGCACGCCCAAGCCGAACCTCAACGTCGGCGGCGGCGTCAAGCGCTACTGCAAAGACCTCCCCTGCCACGACGAACTCGAGCGCCTGTACGGAAACAGAAGGCTCCTCCTCGACGAATGCCGACGTCGACGAGACGAGCCCCTGTCGCCCCTGCTGAGGGCAAACGTCCTCCTCCTCCTCCCCTTGGAGCCCAACTGCGGCCGGAAAAGATCGCTGCTTCGACTTCAGCCCTCCGAGTACAGAAGGGTGTGCCTCTGCCTGCAAGACAAGGGAGACAGCCGAGACGCCTGTCCGGACTGCAAGACGGGCAGTTGCTACCGTGAGCTGATCCGACTCTACGGCGGATCGCTCGAAACTCTCGAGAACCAATGCCGCTGGGGTGAGCTGAGAGGAGGGCGCCACCACCGAGACTACGAACTTCCAGACTTCCCCTTCGAGTCCCTCTGCGGCAAGGTCATGAGCTACACCGACATCAGCGCTTCCGACTTCGGCCCCGTATGCGACTGTCTGGAGGAGAACGAGGCCATCGGTCGCGAAGAAGAAAAAGAGGCAGCCACCGAAGCGAAGAAGAAGCTTTCCAAGAGGCAGAAGCCGCCGCGTTTCGAGAAGAAGGAAATAGTCGTTGTGCGGGATGTCGAGATTGAATTCCTAGACGAAGCGCCATTGTAGGGAGGTTGGGTTAAGGGAAGTGGTTAGGTAGTTGGTGCGGACCAGGGCTAGTAAGAAGGGAGTATCTTTTCTCTATAGACCACATTTAATTTCATGCCGATCAATTAACAAGGTCTGATGGCACAGCTGGTTAGCGCATTGCACTAATAATAAGCCCCCGGGTAAATTGTGGTCCTCCCGACTTTAGGGTGTGCCGGTGGGTAATGCAAAGGTCCAGGGTTCAATCCCCTGTCGGACCAAAATTTTGTTTTTGTATTTTCTTTTTTTACTGTCGAATCTCTCTATCCATCTGCGGATTAGGGTGTATTGATTATGTATGTGTTTTTATCGTTCTATATCCTCCTCCGGTGGCTGGACTGGGCTGCAAGTAGGTATGTACATATATACACCACTTGACAGGAAAGCTGGGTGGTTTAGGGTAGCACAGTAGCATAGCTTTGTCAGTAGAACTCAAAGCTCTGCCTCTCCTCTCTGTCTTTTCCCGCGGAGAAGACCTCTGTATATATATAAGATTAGAAGAGATTTTCTCTGAGTAAATAGGGATAGCTGGTATTCCCTTGACTTCTGCCAAGGATGATTATTCTATAGTTTAGTTAGCGAGGCAGCGAGATTGCTGCGCAGTCTGAGTCTATAGGCCTCGTAAGGCCACGTGACCTCCTTTCTGATAGGCTTTAAGCATGGGATGGAGAAGGCCGCACTATCAACATGCTCCGTTCTCTTGACGTGCAGCAAGAGTCTTCTTTTAATTAGCACATAGTGCTCTTAATTTTTAATTTAGCAAGCATCAATCAAGTGCATATATACATATATATGTATATATATATATATATATATATTCACAGTTTGGCCATCAACAGCTCCTGTCTAATGGCAAGATCCGTGATAACCTCCTCACTTCCACCACCAACAACCTAGTAGGCGACGAACCCCCGACCTCAAGTCAGCTTCGATTCGAATGAATGAATGAATGAATGAATGAAAAAGAAAAAAAAAAAACCCTCACCATCATGCGCAAATCCCGACTGATCTGCTCAACCGTAGCCCCCGGCCCGGCCTTCTGATAGCCAGCTCCGCCAAAGACCTGCTGCGCCTCCCTGGCTGCAAGCTCGAGCATCTGCCCCCCCTGGACCTTGAGAAGGGCGATCCTCGCCGCAAGGTCCGGACCCTGCCATCCCAAAGGCCCGTTCTGGACGTGAAAGGCAACCTGCTCCAGCCAAGCCCAGTGGGCCTCCACCCTGTGGGCCACCTCTGCAATCTTCCGGCGAATGACCTGGTTCTCGAGCAAGGGTCTGCCAAACGTCTCCCGTCGGGTGGCGTACCAGAGGGCCATGGCCAGACAGGTTCGGCTCTTGCGGTTGCAGGCGACGGCGAGGAGGAAGCGCTCCTTGTTGAAGTTGGTCATGAGGATGGGGAAGCCTTCGTTTTCGCGGCCGACGAGGTTCGCGGCCGGGACGCGCACGTCGTCCAGGTGGATCAGGCACGAGCCTCCTGCTTTCTGGCCGCTGTTTTCTATCCTTTCCATGCTGATGCCCGGGAGGGAGAGGGGGATGACGAGGACGGATATGCCGCCTTTTCCCTTGCCGCCGCCCGTCCTGACAGCCGTCGTCATGTGCGTAGCCCAAGGCGCGCCGGAGATCCATTTCTTGGCCCCGTTTACGACGTAGTGTTGTCGCCCGCCGCCTTGACCAGACGCGAGCTCGGCCGTGGTGGTGAGCCCAGCGACGTCCGAACCAGCCAACGGCTCGGTGACGCCGAGACAAAACGACGTCTCGGCCGAGAAAAGGCCCGGAAGCCAACGAGCCTTCTGCTCGTCCGACGCGTGATGCAAAATCGGCGGCACGCCTATGGCCGACGCGCCCGCAAGGGCAATCACGACCCCGCCCTCCACCCTAGCCGTCTCGTCCGCCGCGACGAGGAAGTGGAACGCGTCGAGCTGGTCGTGAGGGAGGCCGGCCAGACGAGGGATGTGGGCGGGGCGGTACGCGTCCGGCACGTCTTGGAAGGGGATGCCGGAGGCGGAGAACCGGACGGCTTCGGCGCGGGGAGCGCAGCCTGCTTCTTCCCAGCCTGGTGAGAAGGGGAGGACGTGGGCGTCTATGTACCGTCGTATCGAGTCTCGCAGTCGTCTGTGAGACTCGTTGTAGTATGGCGACGACAGTGTGTGGTGCCATGCCGGTTCGCTCCACGGTATCTGCTCGCTGAGTTGGAGTTTGGCGTCGGGAGGCATTGACATACAAGGGGGAGATGGTGACGACTGCTTTGTTCTCTTCTTTCTTTTCCATCGTCTTGGTCTTTCTTGTCTTGTTATATATGATATATGTATATATATGCATAGCTCTACATATGCATGTTCATACGACATACATGCATGCATATACAGATACACCAATGACGGACCCGACGGCGCCAGCAGCAGCCGAGGCCCGAGGCTCCCACCGTCTTTGTCGTTTTGCCATTTGGAGATGATGCGTGCGTCTAGGGTAGCATGCCATCGTACCAATCTCATCTCCCTCCCTCGACTCGACCAAATCACCCCTTGACATACATATGTATGTACATATATCGAGTATGTTCTCGAAATGCTCGTCATCATCGCTCGACAACCAGAGAACAAAAAAAGTGTAACGCCTCAGCGTATGCATTTGAGCCCGTTTCTCATCGCCAAAACCCTCACAGCTTCTCCTCCGGCTTCACAAGACGAGCCCAGCGGTCATCAATCGCCATCTGCTCCCGCCTCGACAACTGCGCCAACTGCGCCTGGTGGTCCATCGCCTCGCGCCGCTGCCTCGCCAACTCGGCGTCGAGAAAGTCGGTTATGGCCAGCGCGCACTCCTCCACCTTTTCCATCGGCACCAGGTGGCCGCAGTTGAGGGTGATCTGCTGCACGCGCCCTTCCACCACGCCGCCGCTCCCGCCCACGCCCGTGCCCGTCATCGCCATCTTCTCCTCGCGCAGCTCCGGCGTCGACACGTCCGACTTCTCGCCGAACACGTACAGCGTGCTGGGACGCAGGTTTGGTAGGTGCTTGTATACGTACGCAGGCTCCGGGCGGTAAAATGGGTAGTCGGCCATCTTTGCCGCCTGGTCTGGATCCATGTCGACTTTCGAGTTGCGGTCGTATGTTGGTCTGAGGAAGGTGAAGAGCTCCTGGTGCTTGGTAGTGGTGAGCGTCACGCCTTCGTCGTCTTCCGCCTGAGCAGGGTGAAGCTCCGTCGGGAGCGGCCGGAGACCATACTCGGTCCAGCGCTCGAGCACCCGCGCATCCCAAGACTTGTAAAATTCGCTCTTCTTGAACTTTTCGGAGGCGGCCTTCATCGACGGCCAAACGTCACGGCGCCTGGTCGACAGAACGGCGGGAACGATGCCTACGTTGCCCAATTGGATGACAGGGTCTATGAGGACCAGAGCGTCGAGCAGCCGCGGGTGAGAGAGGGAGAGAAGCGATCTTTGGGGGGAAAGAGCGTGTCAGAGCAAAATGCTATAGGATGAAGGACGTGCGTTTCTTCTTCTTGGCTTACAGCTGGGTAGCGCCCATGCTATGGCCGATGCCTACTATGGGATGGCGAATATCGTCAAGCTTCTGGTTGATGAGGCTCATAAGGTCTCTCGCATGATCAAACCAGCTTGCTGCGAAACGAGGTCAGCCAGCGGAGACTTATAATATCCAGGTAAGAAGGCGCGTTACGGTCGTTGCCTAGCATCTTCTCGTTGAGTACGCCAGACTGGCCCTGGTTCCACATGTCGGCGATCCAAACAGACCGGACACGAACACCACGATGAGCCAGTAGCTGATAGACTTCGTCCCACAGCGGTTCGTAAAGCTCCTAGTCCATCCAAGTTAGCTACAGACAACAACATTCCCCCGCCCTCCCCAACAGAACAGAACAGAAGCCGAAGCGACCGCACCTTGGAGAATCCATTGGCATGAGCACCGATGATGGTAACGTCGCCCGGCTGCGGATCGGGATTATCCAAAGGAACGTATTGCTTGACACTCAGCAACGGCCTATCGTCGTCGCCACCGACAGTACCGCCAAGATACTCGCGCGTATGAGCCGCATTGACCGTATGCTGTAGCTGGCGGAACAGCGACGACGACATCCTGGAGAAGCGGCTGGAGAGGCCTGCGGGGCGACATGCGGACGCGAGGCGAGCCGTCAGGGCAGGCAGCATGACTGGCGCTCACATCACATCACAGCATCGCGAGCATTTTTTGGCTGCGACGGCATTTCCGTGCGGCTGTTGGGTGGGATTGGTGGGAGAGGCAAGGAGGAAGAATGTTTCGCCGCAGCTGGTGTATCGGATAACCCTCGGCCCGAGCAGCTTGCAGCGGCAATCCCTCGGCCCGAGTTCGATGCATGGAAACGTCGTCCAACCTCCGTCTCACGATAAACGGGGGGCCTCGACAGTTGCCCATCTCTACAGCATATAAGCTATAAGAAGTCTCGGTCTCTCCAGTCTGACTTTCTGAGCATCGGTCTCTTTCAACACCGAACCCGAGCACCTTCTCGTCTTCAATCTGTAATTCCGTATAGATCCGAATGAAGCCCCCACTCAAAAACTCTGACGATTCGGCCATCTTCAATAACAGACCCGCTGAACCGGGGCCCTTTCATTCCCCTGCCGAGAAAGGGCATCCCCCTCTATGAACAATACGTAGAATACATACATACATACATACATACATATGTATGTATGGGAGACGAAGCTGATAGTAGCGGCCGTCAGAGTCATGCAAGCGGAGCTCCTACTAGAGAACACGTTTCATAATTTTTTGAAATTTTTTTTAACCTTTGACAATCTTCTGCTTCTTTTGGTATGAGACTGGCTTTTATTCGCCTCATCATCATCATACATCCATATACATATATGCACAAACCTACATACATATATCACGCGCAGAGTTGCACGCCATCTGCGCCGGAAAGAAGATCCATCCATGCTTACAACACATACATACATACATACATATAAGCCAGCCGTATATACATATTTAACTTTCCCGCTTCCTCTTACACACTACTTACCTCTATACCCTCTCCCTGAGATGCCCTCCGAAACATCACACAGCAAGAAAGCAGTTTCATCATAATGGCCTCGACGCTCGTACTCCCTCTACCAGTGCCCGTCATCTCCATCTCGACCAGGCTATCTCGCGCCTCTCGTCGAGTCAAGAAGACGACGACGAATTTCGCGTTGAGGACCTTCGTGACGACGACGCACAGGTGCTCCCAGCCGGCGCAACGGAAAACGTCCAAAGTGTTTGAGAATGCCAACCATGCCGTCGCTGACGTCAAAAGCGGCTCGACTGTCCTGAGCTCTGGCTTTGGTCTATGTGGTGTTGCTGGTAAGTAACCAAGTTGATGAGAGAAGGGTTGGATGGAATCTCTCTTCTCAAAGGATGATGCTAACGAGAAAAAAAATCCCCTTTTTCTCAGAAACGCTCATCAAGGCTCTGAAACGCAGAGGCCGCGATAACCTCCACTCGCTGACGGCAGTCTCCAACAACGCCGGACGAGAAGACCTCGGAGGCCTAACTCACCTCACCGAGTCAGGACAGGTGAAGCGACTGATTCTCTCGTACCTCGGCAACAACAAGTGGCTGGAGAAGAATTACCTCGGCGGCACCGTCGCCATCGAGCTGTGTCCCCAAGGGTCGCTTGCCGAACGGCTTCGCGCGGGAGGCGCCGGCATCCCGGCATTTTACACACCCACCGGAGCCCGTATGTTGAATTTTCTCTCTCTCTCTTCCCTCTTTCCCATCATCTCTTGGAGTTCAAAGCTGACGAGAACAGACACGCTGCTGCAGACGGGCGGTATCCCCACCAGGCTGGACACGTCGGGCAACGTCACGGAAGGGGGCAAACCCCGCGAGACGCGCGACTTCAGCGGCCGCACCTATCTTCTCGAGACGGCTCTCACCGGCGATGTGGCCATCCTGCGCGCCTGGAAAGCCGACAAGGCGGGCAACTGCGTCTTCCGGTCCGTTACGCCGGCGAAAACCGTCTTGCCAAAGAAAATAGCTGACGAGAGAGCACGTCACCAGATACACGGCCCGAACGTTCGCGCCGCTCATGGCCAAGGCGGCGCGTCTGACCATGGTCGAGGTGGACGAGATTGTCGAGGTGGGCGAAATCAAGCCGGACGAAGTCGACCTGCCGGGCATCTTCGTCGACCGCGTCGTCAAGTCGACGGAGGAAAAAGCGGTGGAGATTATCAAGTTGCGCGACGCCGCCGACGACGGCAAGCCGCTCAAGGCCAGCAGCCCTGCGGAGGAGCGACGGATGCGCATCGCGCGGAGGGCCGCCCGCGAGCTGAAAGAGGGATACTACGTCAACTTGGGCGTCGGCATCCCGACGCTGGCGGCTTCCTTCATCCCGGAGGGCCGTACCGTCTGGATCCAGTCGGAGAACGGGATCCTGGGCATGGGGCCGTACCCGACCAAGAGTGAACTCGACTTTGACATCATCAACGCCGGCAAGGAGACGGTGACGTTGCTTCCCGGTGCCTCGTGCTTTGACTCGGCCGAATCGTTTAGCATGATCCGCGGCGGCCATATTAACGTGTCGATCCTGGGAGTATGATTTTACCCTTGACCGTCGCACATGTCTCTTTTTTACAAGCTAAGGCAGGAGGATAGGCCCTCCAAGTCAGCGCGGCCGGTGACCTGGCCAACTTCATGATACCCGGCAAGATCTTCAAGGGCATGGGCGGGGCCATGGATCTCGTCGCCAACCCAGACGGCACCAAGATCGTCGTCGTCACCGAGCACGTCGCCAAGGACGGCAAGAGCAAGATTGTGCAGCAATGTCAACTGCCGCTGACGGGCGCTCGCTGCGTGAGCACCATCATCACGGACCTGGTGAGTCAAGGCTTGCTATTTATCGGATCGGGGGGACGCTAACCTGGGTGGGAAAAATCCAGTGTGTATTCCAGGTCGATCGCACCAAGGGCTCCTTGACGTTGACGGAGCTGGCACCGGGAGTGAGCGTGGAGGAGGTGCGGGCCAAGACGGAGGCCGACTTTGGCGTGGCTGACAATCTTGAGGCCATGGAGTGATGATGAGGATATTTCACAAGGGACAAGAGGGGGGGGGATGAAGAAAATTAGATGGGACTCCCTATGAAGGCGTGCTTTATGCTAGTAGTAGGTAGGTAGGTATGTTACTCTTCACTCATGTTTGGTAGGTAAGGTACTGGTAGCAGTTTCACGATATGGCGGCGGCAAAGTTGCCTCCTCCTCCTCCTCCAAAGGCCTCGATGACGGTATCGACACTCGTCAGCAGCCACTCGCCGCCGTCGTCGGTCATGAGCCAGCGAGCATCGCCATCGGTCTCGTGGAGCCAGCCATCGAGGGTAGCCTTGCGCAGACCGTAGACGTGCGACAAAAGCTGAGGGCCGACACCAGTCTGGGCGCGCAGACAAGCGACGGCGACGACGGACGTCAGCAGACGAGGGAAGCGTTCGGAAGACTGGGCGAGCAGGGCGCCGTAGTGGTGGCGAATGATGTAGCGGCTAAGGTCCGGGTGAGCGTCATCCAGCTTGCGCGTCAACCTAGCAGTGAGCGAGCCGTAGACGGATTCGAACAAGTGGCGACCTTGGACCGTCAAGTCGTCGGAGCATGACGGCCTTGTCCTGCTGTCCTTGTCGAGGCCATGGACGACGTCGGACGGCAAGGCGGCGCGAAGAGCGACGAGGGCGTTGATGGTGCGGGGGATGCCGTTGAAGCTGATGGACCGGAAGGCAACCTCGCGCATGAAGCTGGCCGAGGAGATGGCGTCGGCGCGGGCCGAAGCAACGGAATGCAGAAGCGCCAACGACACGGGCGAATTGAGGGTGACGGTGGCAGCCGTCTATAGGGAAGTGGAAGAGAAAGAAATGCCTACGCGTCAGAATAGGAGGGGGAGGGTTTGTCTTTCCCCCCCCCCTCCCCTTCTTTACTATGTATTTTATCAGAGACATTACGAACGGAGATGGCCAGCCACGGACGCATGCCCAGCTTGTGTCGGCCAGCGTCGGCCGCTAATTCGTCGTAGACGCGTCGGATGCCAGCCGGGGCGGGGACGGGGTCGGGGCGGGAGGCGGGCGATTTGATGAGGGCTTTGAGGGAGGGGGATAGTTTGGACATGGCTGTGGGTGAGTGAGGGTGAAGAGAAGAGAAGAGAGGAGAGAGAGATGGAGAGAGATGGAGAGAGAGAGAGAGATGGAGAGAAGTAAAGGAGGAAGAAGGGAAGACAAAAAGGTATAAAGAAAAAAGGAGTCGCTTCGGCTCCGACGGCTCCGACGGCTCCGAACGTCTTGTTCCGAAAGAAGAATGAAGTTGTACAAAGCACGTGGGGATTATGTATGTACATACATATATTTACGTATGTATGTACGGATACAAATATATGTATGGAGTATGTATGTTAATGTACGCCATTTTAGTGCGTGGGATGCGGATGAAAAAAGACATGGCCTTTTTTTTCCTCCTCCTTGGGGGGGAGACTGGAGAGCCAGGAGGGGGAGGAGGAGGAGGAGGAGGAGGAGGAGGAGGAGGAGGAGTCCGCAAGAAGACAAAGCAAGCAAACGTTGTTAACGAGACGCAATAGACGATATTGCATTACTACATACTGGTACGCACGTGTGTACATACATACATACATACATACATACATACATATGTATGCTAACAGTTTGTGAATGCCTTCTTCGCATAAAAGCCCCGCGAACTTGCCGCCGACTATCGATTTCCCTATTCCTCAACGACGACCCCCTCCCTCCCTTTTTTTCGACAAGCTTCTCTCTCTCTCTCTCTCTCTCTCTTCATTCATTCATTCATTCATTGTTTCCGGGCTGGGAATAATGCAAAGCTTAGCCTGAACAATCAACCAAGGTAGCTTCATAACCCACCCCGCGCATGGCCTAGGGCAAGCTGCTTTCTTTCTTCCCATCAAACGTTAACGTTGAGTGGGGGGGGGGGGGG
>LKCN02000007.1:3844545-3854545 GCA_001633055.2 Ophiocordyceps polyrhachis-furcata BCC 54312
CCCCCCCCCCTGGCACACGAGTGACACGACACACCCTCTCTCCCTCTCCCTTCCTTCTGATTCTGTTTTCTCTTCATACCATCATGGCAAAGCGCCATGTCTCACGTCTAACATTCCTGCTCACCCCGCCACGTGTGAGGACGTTGTCGACCGTTAGCGTCGTCCAAGAGCATGACGTCGTTCTCCTTCGACAGCAAGGGCCTAAGAGTCCACGATGGCATCTAACCGCGCCTCTGCGGTGTGGAAGCCAGATCAAGCTCTCTTACGGCCGGACCGTCAAGGTAGACCATCTCCTCGGTCGTCGTCCGCTCGATCGTGTCGTCGATAGCGCGGGCTTGCCTGTTGTCGTGCACGAGCCTACTCTATCCTGCTACGTCTTACACAGTAGCTTCACGCGCCTTGCTACGCCCATCTATCCGCATGATGCCGGCACCATCGTCTCTCTGCTCGACATTCACCCCGTCCGTCCTGGTGAAGAAGAAGAAGATGATGATGGTGACAGCGTCGGTCCACCCCTTGAGGTCTTTGAGGCTGGTACCGGCGTCGGCAGCTTGACATTGCATCTCGCCCGCGCCCTTCACGCTGCTAACCCGCCTTTGCCCCCGACCCTTCGCCGCGCACTTTGCGCTGCTCACGCCTGCCGCGATCCCGAAACCGTCTCGGCCGATCTCGGGCCTGAGGATCAGGCTGCTCTTGACGTATACAAAGCCTCTCGCCGCCTCGTCCTTCACACTCTCGACCAGAGTGTCTCACGTGCCAAGGCTGCCTTCAAGTTCGTTCGCCACTTTCGCCGTGCTCTCTATCTTCCCACCATCGACTTTCACGTCGGCACGGTGGACTCCTACATCTCGCAACGACTCGTCGCCTCTGAAGGCCGACCTTTCCTCTCGCGCGCCGTCCTCGACCTGGCCTCTCCTGAAGAGAGTGCCGCGCCCGTTGTGCAGGCTCTGCATCCCGGTGCAGTCCTCATCATCTTCCAGCCGTCCATCAGTCAGATCGCCAACTTTCAGGCCTGGTGCAGGGAGACGTCGCAGCCCTTGCAGCTTGACAAGGTCCTTGAGTTGCCTGCTACGACTGTGATGCATGGTCTCAACGACAACGGTGGCGGCAGGCCTTGGACTGTTAAGATGGGCACGGTCAAGGCTGATGGCGGCAAGGCGGTGCAGATTATGCGTCCCAAGGTGGGCGGTAGCATGGCCGGCGGCGGCTTCGTCGCCGTCTTCCGTCGATGGCCGGTTGACGGCATGTCTGTGCTGGCGCCGGAGGAGGCTGACGAGTCTGAGAGTCCTGCGGAGTCTGAAAGGGAGAAGGAACCGAACCAAGCACAGATGGGAATTCCTCAGGCCCAGAAGGATAACCAACAGAACGAGACCAAGTACCCCCAGCAGGCTCAGAAGGATGAACAGGACGAAACAAAACCCCAGCAAGCTCAGACGGATGATGGGATAGAAGTCAGCAAAAGCTGAGAGTCGACTTGAACTCTCTACTATAGACTCCACCACCGGTCCCGGATCACATCGCATGACACCGCGGAAGCATCAACTTTACGATTTAGATATTTCTGGTCGTGCTGTGTTTTCAGCTTCAAGTCTATCTAGTCCGTCGAGGCATCTATCTATCCTTCCTGACGTGGAAGAGTTTCAGACTACATGCTGATGACCAATTCTGTATTCCCCTAAGCTTATTGGCGAAGGGGATTCTCGGCAGCATTTTCGCGGCTCCAGATGTGCTACTGTGTCACGCCCGGATACCCCCCCCCCCCCCCTTGGATCGTTGGGCGGGAAAAAGAAAAAGAAATATGGTCTGCATATAGTCGGTTCTCGCCCTGGGGGATCAGCACTACGCTACGAGCTGAAACAGCGCTAAAACCGGGCCAAATGAAGTCTGACAGGGTTCCTGTTTTCTAACCTGACGGAGAAGAAGACGAAGCGGCAAAAGGAAAATCTTCCCCCTGAAGGCCGCCAAGTGAGATGTTTTCCGCGGTTTGGAAGAAATGTCACGAGTACAGGCTTGCCGGGAATCGAAAGTGTTCAGCCTCTGAGAGGACCTAGGCCGAAGCACAGCGCAAGTAGCCAAGGTCAAGCAAGCGGAGGCGAACCTATATTCACCCTTTTCATAAACCACCCATAGTTTCTGTCGAGCAAGACGCGAAGGGCTCATCAACCGCTGCTTTCGTCTCAGACGTTCACTATTTACTTTGCTGCTCGGTCAAATGATTCCAAGGTAGTTCGTGCTTTACGGCTGAAACAAACAAGGCCTTGAATTTCAATTCCACCGAAGCTTACAGCAGGCATCTTACCTTTACAAGCGTCATCCGTTTTTACCCTGCCTCTACCCTTGCTGGCGAGTTCCTCACAGGCGGATCAGCGGCGTCGGGTGTCGGCCTGGATGTGGCTCATGATCCCAACGGGGATGGTCGCCCATGGGGAGTTCATGGCCAAGCTGGCCATCAATGTGAGTATGCATGCGAAAGTAAGCAGCTGGCAGTCGGATAGCGCGAAGAGGAGCTTCCTTCGTGCAACTGCCGTCGTATGACATCCGCTTCCGAATTGCCATGCAGCTTCTGATGACTGCATCGTCCAAAGACTCCTCCAGGAGGATCGATGCTGAGCAATGCCCGTCCGTCTCCGCAATGTAGCGAGCGGTGGTGGTTGTCACAGGCACTCGGAAGAGACAGCCGATGATGACGACTTCGTCTGCGGACCTGACGCCTGCGGGCCTCGGTGCTGTATGGTTTCGACGGGTTCGTCACGATGCCGGCTGTTGTTGGATTGTCGGTCATCGGATGAGGAGATGACGCCGCTGAAGAAGGCCCGAGCGAGACATACGAAGTTCCGTCACGATGGTCTGTAAAGTGTTGTGCAGTGCCCTACAAGGGCCGTTACCAAACCATGGCAGCGAAGTAATCGATAATCAGTCTATGGCCATCATATAACCAATGTTACAGTTGCATCAACTCATATCGCTCTTTACAGTCAACACACCGAGGGTATCTTCTATTCAACACGCTACATCATAAGTCATTAACTGCTAAACCTCAATCACGCCCAGCGCTGACCATTAACATGCCTTCCGCTTACCCCCCCCCCCCCCCCCCCTCTAAAAACAACCCTTTCCATCCATCCTTGCTTTCTTCCATCCCGTCCGGCGGTTTCCTTTTCAAACACAGACACACACACACACACAAAAAACCCAAATCGTTCCAGACGAACCACGCAAGTCCTTTCCTTTTCACACGCTCGGCACCCGATCAGGCGCCCTCGCGCAGCAGACCATCAGCTTCAAGCTCGTGCCCAGCTCTTCGCACTCGGACAGGAGCTGCTTGCTCAACCAGATGCTTCCAGATGAAGAAGGAGAAGAAGAAGATGAAGATGAAGAAGAAGAAGAAGCAACCTTCTCGTAACATCGCGTGTACCACCATCTTCCAACCCTCGTCACAAGTTTGGTGATGCTCTCGTCCGCCATGGGACTGTCGTCTTTCATCATGTCAGCCAGGCTCGGACCGTGACGCTGCTGCTGCTGCTGCTGCTGCTTCGCCTTGTTGCCCATCATCTCAGGACGGGTGATGGAGCTGGCGACCGGGACGCCAACCCGCGCCACGCGAATATTAGAAAAGCACGCCTTCCCTAGCAGTCGGAGGACGAGGTCTGCCGTCGAAGAGAGATTGACGTCGCCCGCTTCAGCGTGGATCCTCTCCTTGAGACAGCGAACCGCCCTCCTCCCCCTATTCCCCATGCTGTTGAGATCAGCGTCCAAGACAGACAGCTCGATGAGCCCCCCCGGCACGAGAACGCGACGAGCCTCATTGATGATGTTGCGATAGTGCGACTCCGGTCCCGCAACCGGGAACCGGTACACGACGCAGTTGAAGCTCTGCGGCGCAAAGGGAAACTTGTCCAGGTGAGACATGTACTGCACCTGATGGTGGTTTGCCGGACTCAGCGGGAAGCTGGACGGAGACTTTTGCATCTCGGCCGATAGCGCCGCTCGGGGAGAGAGGTTGTAGAACGAGGCTTTCGGGTACGTCTCAGCTGCGTAAAAGGACCAGTCGTCGTTGCCGAGACCGTCTACTACCAGGATCGAGACGTTTCCCGAGTCGAGCTCGTGTCGTATGTCGCTAAACAGGACGTGTCCAAACGTGAGCCACTTGCTCACCGTCATGGAGCCGACTCGCAGGTTGACCTGCGCCCACGGCGACTCGTCATCAGAGATGGCGCTGCAGTCCGTAAACATGGTCCTGTCCGAGGCCGAGCTCAGCCTATTCTCCGCATGAGGCCGGAACGCCCGCCGGATCCTCTCCGTCATGTCGGCACTTCCCGACGTAGAGTGGCTGCAAGCAGTCTTGCGCTTGTCCGTCGATACACCGTCGTGGAGGTCCGTCCGACGACTACTATCGTCCGCCGGGAGCATCGAAGTCAAGAATCTCCTAGCAGCGCCCTCATCCAGAAGATCGTTATACTCATCCCAGATCTCATCCTCGTCCAGAGGATCGTTGGGCTCGGGGATGACGGCGGTGGCATCAGCAAAGAGACGGACCCCTCTCGAGCCACTTGAGCTCGAGTCTGTTGCCTCGTCCGATTGCTGCTGCCGCGGGGACAGCGTGAGGAATTCGCCGACGTCCGGCGAGAGCTTGAAAACAAATTCGTGACATGAACCGACGCCGGCGGCCGCGGCCGTCGTGGGAGTAGACGACCTGGGCGGGGTTGGACCTGTCGCGATAGATTCCGGATCGTAGACACCCGGGCTGATGCTGGGAAAGGCTTGCCCGCTAGATCGGAAAGGCCTGCAAAAGGCCGGAGAGGCGGCATGGCTTGGCACAACCTTCGGTATCCTGCCAACCTGCGGCAGCCTGCTCGGCCTGGAAGACACCGGAGGGTTGCTTCTAGGAGGAGGAGGAGGAGGAGGAGGAGGCTCGTTGCCGGCGCAAGGCGGCCGAACCTGAGACTGGTTTTCGACAGTATTGTGCGCACTGACCAGGTTCGGGGATGATGAGTCTGGCTCATCCCGGACAGAGCCAAGCCTTCCGTCGTCTTGCTCCATCATGGCGTAGTAGGCGACGCGTTTCCTATCCACCGCTACGACGGCGGCCTTGACTTCTTCACCGTTCTCCCTCATCTTGAGCCGGCTGTGTGATCGGCCAAAGAAGTTCCATTTGCGAGGAAGACGATCTCGCTTCTGAGCCTTCTTGGCTGCAGGATACGAGTTGGAGCCGCATGAGACCTCCTTGCGCAGCTGGAACCGAGACTCGTCCGAAGCGACGCTGGCGTCGATGCTCGTCAGGGGCGGCGACGCAGAGACGGCAACGTCAACCTTGATGGGCTGAGGAAGCCTGAGGGGGTTGTCCGGTGACGATCTCAGGCGCTGCAAAGAACGTCGGAAGGCGAGACTGGGCTTCGGCGTTTGGGCGTCGTCCGCGTTGTTCCTGCTCTCAAACGGGTTCGAGAGAGTCGACGAGTCATCGTGCAAGCCGACGGTTGGCCAACGGCTTATCCGAGACGGCTTTTTAGGGAGAGCCCTCGATTGAGAAGTAGAGCGGCGCTGAGGACTGGCCTTTTCGCTTTCGGGTGAGCTGACGGGCGTATTCTGGTTATCGACAACTTCGCCGCCCGCTATGACAACCGGATGGACACGATCGGCGAGGAAGGAGTCGCGGTTGGCGGGACTGGGCTGCGGCTCGGCCGACTTGCCAGCGGTAGAAGAGCTGCTGCTGCTGCGTCTGCGGACGAAGCCAACTCTCCCATATCCCTCGTGGCCAGTTCCGGCAACAGGACCTTTGCGGCCCGCCTTCTTCTGCCGAGAGCCGTCGGGCCTGTCATCCTCCACCACCCCTTCCGGAGCAGTCTTCTTTCGACCGAAGAAGGGAAACCGTGTTGTGAACGACGATGTTCCGGATTTGGGGCTCGGGGCCTGGTAGTTGGGTCGCGAAGCTCCAACGGGATTGGCGAGCTTCTTTGGTTGGTCGGCGACGGAACGGGCGCCTTCGGCTTTCGAAGACGACTTGTCTCGCACGGTAGGAAGCTGGGGCGTGGACGTGTTGCGACTGACTTGCGGCAACGATCCGAGCCGTGGCCTGGACAGGGTGGGCTCGCTGGCCTGTCGGTCGAACGACCTGGGTACTGACGATAGCTTACTTTGTATGACACAGACGGGTTCCGACGGTTGAGACGCTATATCCTGGGTCCCGTCCCGACTGGGTCGACGGGGAGGTCTCGTCCTCGACGACAGGGACGGCCGAGCCGGGGGCGAGAGCTCTCCGGGCCTCTGTGCCGAGCGGACGGTGCCGGAGTAGAACCTGCTCTTGGCCACGTTCTGGGAGCTTTTCCGCTCCGGCGGGCTCGGCGGGAGCGAGGCGGAAAGCCGATTTTTGGTATTCCTTTCGGCCGCGCGAACCGTCGATCCCGACGAAGAGGACGTCATCGACTCCCGGACCGAAGCAAGACCGTTGTTGCTCGGGTCCTTGGCTTCGTTGGCCCTCATCCACGTTACTGGCGGTCTGTTCAGCAGCTCGACATCCTTGAGCCGGCTCGACGACGAGAAGAAGATGGGGGGAGACTGAGAGGAGATGGAGGTCGGGGTCGTGTCGCGGCTGTAGGGTCCCGGACCAGGAGATTCTGACAGCCTCGTCGATGGGCTGCCGCTGATCTGGCTGCTGCTGCTGCCGGAGAAGAAGATGGAAGAGGGAGTCTGGGGTGGGCCGTCTTGGACTGCCAAGCGATTGGGGGGCGCATCGATATTGCGGACTCGATCAGCCGAACAATCTCGGTAACGGTCAAGCTCGGGGTAGATGGTGGCCGGCTCGACGGTCAGGGCGGCATCCTTGGCGGCGGCGGCGGCGGCGCTCGGTCTGAGCTGGCCGTGCGAGGCGCGTTTCGGCGACGAGGAGGAACACCTTGGTAGGCCGAGATGTGCTGCCTTGTTCTTGTTCATCATCAGCCCGGACGCAGCTGTGCGGCCGCAAGACGGACTTGGCGAAGTGGACCAGGAGGCACTCTGGGCATGAGAGCCCAGGGGTGGACGTGATGTAGGTTGAGGAAGAGCGGTTCGCCGGGTCGATGTAGACGGCGGTTGTTGACCTGCCGACGGAGTCGTGCCGTAGGTGGTCGGCCTCCTTGAACCGGTCCGGGACGCTGTTCTTCGGATCCGGAGCCCGTCGGCCGGACTGGAAGGGAGACCGTATCCCATCCTGAATACGATGTGACCAGATGCGTCCCGCGCCTTCAACATGCCTTGATATCTCCCATTCTCTGTCTGTCTCTGGTGGGTTGTCAGATGCGGAAGACGTACGGCGTGAGTTGTTTAAAAGATGATTATAAATTAATAAAAGGAGAGAATAGAAGACAAAAAGGCCGTAATAGATGGACAGACGGGGAGCGGCAGTTTACGGGGGAGGGTTAGGTTAAATGGGCAAAGGTGCTTCTTCGAGGACCCTGGGATGAAGGCCTAGTAGTTACTCGACCGGGGGCGAGGAGGAGGGGGAAGAGAAGGGGGAAGGGGGTGGAAGGGGGGTGGATCTATGCCGCGTCAAATACAACGACCGCAAGCTTGGTAATTGGCTGCCAATGAAGATTGTTAGAACGGCCGAAGCTGCGGGAGCGGAGGGGACGGTGAGACCGAGAATCCACTCGACATACATACATACATACATGTAAGCCAGGATATCCGAAGGAGACGTCGACGGAAAGCGAGTGATTTGCTCTCTTTCTTTCGAAGCTGGTAAAGAAGGCAGAGGTAGGTCCACGACTCGTACAGAATATAAAAATAAAATCAGGTCGAGGACTCCGGCGGCCGGTCTCATTTGCCGGCGTTGGCGTATGTATGTATGTATGTATGTATGTATGTATGTATGTATGTATGTAGGGAGGGGGTAAAGAGAGCAGCAGTGTGTGTGTGTGTGTGTGTGGGCGTGAGTGTATGGAGGAGAGGGAGTCCAAAACTCCGCCCGAGAAGCGATTGCCGCCGCTGGCTCTGCAAGCGCTTCTGCACTGCCATGGAAAAGTGCCCTGCAAGGTTTGTTCAGGGCCAGTGAGAGGCGAGGGGACAACGGATGAGGTGGCGATTGGGCATTGAGGAGGAATTTGCTCCGGCCACGTCGGCGCGGATACAAAGACGGTGATGAAAAATAAAGAGGGTGACAGGGGAGTGGCTCGGAACGAAGCAGGAAGGACGACGACGACGACGACGACGACGACGATATGCAAGCGTAGGCGAAGCTAGATTGTTATAATATGTAGGTAGGTGTGTATGCCATGTGTGCGTACCTGATATGCACGTAGGTGACTGTTGGGCTTTTTCCCCTCTGTTTTATTTTCTTCACCTTGACGACTGCTACTCTGTGTCTCACTGTCACTGGCCCGGCTCCGACAGGGCGATCTGAGTTGTAAGGGAGGGAGGGGGATGGACGGATAGGGGTGTGTGTGGTGGGAATGTCTCTCATCAGCATCCCAACAGAGCCCCGGCGCCTGCAGCGGGCCTTCTGCTCTTTGCGGGCTAGACGGCGCGGACTGTGGCGAGGCTCAGCTCCGGTCCAGTGAGACCTTCGACTGCCGGCATTGTTTGATTCGTCATGGCCGAGGGCGCTTGGGATGGGCTTTCCATTGGTCTTGTCGATATTGTCACCAATGAGGAGATTTGGATACGCGCAGTGTCATGTGCGTTGTGTGCTGTTGTAATGTAGGTATGCAGTGGTTTGTGACCCTTATCGCAAGCTATCGCAAGCTATCGCAAGTGCTTACCTGTACGGATACTGACCGTCTGAATAATCTCGACAAGCTGCCAAGCGATATAACAACCGCGAGAGAAGAAGGAAAGGATACACTCTGTCTCTCGCCTCTCACCGGTCGGTTTCGCCTGTGCAGATACGGGACAAAAAAAATCTCGAGAGCTGTAGCCCGTCTGTATGTGCCACACGTGTGTCGGCACGTAGCCCACGGCTTCGCCACGCCGATGCCGTCAGACGCCGGGACGGTTTACTGACGTGGCACGTTCCGCGTCGCTGAGCGGCTGTGGCTTAGTAGGCAGTAGATGGTGAGTAGGTATTAAGACTATCAGTCCCATCCATCAAGCGCGGGACAACCCAAAGTTCTAAACAGAATGAACTCGATACCTAGTAAGTAGGCATCGCCCAAGATTCGGCGACGTTCGGCCCACGGTCGAGAGCTGAACGGCTGCTGCCGATGGCACGCCGTCTCTTTGGCCCCGGTCCCAACGTCATGGCGCTCCCTCGCTGTCTCTCGTCATGGCCAATGATGGCATCCCCGTGTCTCACTATCCCTGTGGTCTCAGTCGTCTCGTGTCTCGCCCCGGGTTATTCTCCGCGATCGAGGACTACATTTGGGGGGGGGGGGGGGGGCAAAGGGTTTCTGCGCCGCTTGCTTGCTCTGAGACTAGTTTTTTCTCGTGATTTCTTTAATAGCAACCAAGAAAAGAAGTTGATGGACGGCTTGGATGGATTGCAAGCACCTAAATATCATTCATCCATCGGTAAGAGCTGGCAGGTTCCAAGAAGTCTACCGCGAAACCAAAAGGCATCTTTTTAGGGGCTCCCCAAGGTTGTTCCGTGGCGAGTCTGTCCCCATGTGGAAAAAAAAAGAAGGCATCGCGGTTGTCCTCTATCCGCGACGAGGGGGAACACTTGACTGGAAGAAGAGGATATCTATCATCTTCTGTGAAGCCAACATAGAAACAGACAAAGTCAGTTCATGTTTCACAGCAGGAAAAAGAAGAAGAAGAAGAAGAAAAAAGGTGAGGTGAAAAAAAAAAAACTTAAAAAGGGTCTCTATATTCAGATCTTCACTTCGTCTCGTTCTGTGTAGACGGCAAAAGAAGAGCAAACTCACCCAACGGACGCGTCAAACCCGTGCCTAGGCCGCGGCAAATCGCGCCGCCCGCTTTTCCGCCTTGGCTCTCTCAACAGGGTCATCCAAGACACTGCCGCCGTTGCGCGCCGCTCCATTGTTGCGCGACTGACGAGTGACGCGTCGCTGGTCATTCTGTCGCTGGT
>LKCN02000007.1:3861952-3873786 GCA_001633055.2 Ophiocordyceps polyrhachis-furcata BCC 54312
ATGATGATGATGATGATGATGATGATGATGATGATGATGATGATGATGATGATGATGATGATGATGATGGAAACAAAGGGCTTGGATCGTCTCTTCCAACGGCACCATCCTCTTCAACAAATGGATCATGGACTCAGCAGGCTTCAGTAAGTTGGAGACAACTCCCCCCGAAAACCTTCCCAAAAGCTAACACCAATAACCAGGATTCCGTACGTTCCTCGTTCCTCCTTTCCTCCTTTCCACACACGCTGATTGATACTCGTCAAGCCATCTCTCTCACATGCGGCCACCTCGTCTTCACAACGGCAGCAACCCAAGTCCTCGCCCGGACAACCCCGAGACTCGACTCCCGCCACCGCCTCCCCCTACGGCGCGGCACCTACGTGCGGGCCATCGTCCCCATCGGCATCTTCTACTCCGGCTCTCTGATGCTGTCCAACATGTCGTACCTGCACCTCTCCGTCGCCTTCATCCAGATGCTAAAGGCGGCGTCCCCCATCGCCACGCTGCTCATGTCCTGGGCCTGGGGCGTGGCGGACCCGAGCCTCGGTGCGTTTATCAACATCGTCGTCATCGTCGTCGGCGCCGCCCTCTCCTCTCTCGGCGACGTGAGCTTCTCCCTCTACGGCTTCTCCACACAGGTTGGCGCCATCGTCTTTGAAGCTGTTCGCATCGTCATGATTCAACATCTTCTGAGCGATGGCGGCTTTCATATCCAGCCCCTTGTTGGCCTTTACTACTACGCTCCCATCTGCGCCGTCTTCACCTTTCTCTTCGCCCTCAAGACCGAATTCGCGCTGCTGGACGTTGACGCCATCAAGAGCCTCGGCTTCGGCGTCCTCTTTCTCAACGCCGCCATTGCCTTTATGGTCAACGTCACGAGCGTGCTAGCGGTAGGCAACGGGCCGTTTCTTGTCTCGTCTCGTCTCGTCTTGTCTTGTCTTGTCTTGTCTTTCTGAATGAAAAGCAACAGATTAAAAGAACGTCGGGCCTCGTCATGACTCTGACGGGCATCAGCAAAAACGTCGCCCTCATCATCGTCTCCGCCGCCATATGGCACACCTACATAAGCCCCCTCCAAGCGGCCGGCTACACAATCACCCTGATCGGCCTATTCCAATACTCCTTCGGCTTCGAGAACCTGGCCGTCTACATGCCCTTGACGAGAGGCCGACGACCTTTATCATTCTCCAACAGCAATGTCCTGAGAAAGCTCGCCTCCACCGTCTTCGTCATCGGAACGGTGATGATTACGGCCGCCATCATCGTTTTTTGTGCTGATCCTTCTCCCCGACCCTGGAGGCCTCTACATCGATTAGCCGTGTGATGACCGAGTATATTCACCTTTGAGATGGAATAGGGACATTTCTCTGGATAATTCTCCCAAGGATCCGTGAAGCTCATGATCTCCCATTGTTGGATGAAAAAGGATGGGGGGGGGGGGCTCTAGACGTTGTTTAGGTAGATAGAAATAACAGTATAGATTTTCCTAACCCTGTCCCTAACCCTATAAAACAGGATGTCATGCGTATGAATACCTAGGTAGGTAGGTAGGTAGGGGGAGGGAACGTCTTGTCTGGCTGAAAGGGTAAGTATATATATATATATATATATATACGTAAGGTAGCAAGGTGAGAGTATCATCAACAACAACAACAACATCATCAACAACATCAACAACATCATCAACAACATCATCAACAACATCATCAACAACATCATCAACAACATCATCAACAACATCATCAACAACATCATCAACATCATCAACAACATCATCAACAACATCATCAACAACATCATCAACAACATGCAAGCTCATCATCAAAACTCTCCCCCCCCCCCCCCCCAAATCATTCCAACTTCCTCACCGCAACCGTCCCCGCAAGCTGCGGCTCCAAAGCCGAGAGTATCTTCCCGCCGATACTGCCGCCCGCAAGCATCCCTCCCGCCGCAATCATCTACACAAAGCCATCAATCAACATGCTCTTCATCTTCCATCCATCCATCGTCCTCCCTTCCTTTTCGAAATCACATACCGCTCTGCCCTTGTCTTCGGCAATGTCCGCCGCGCTGCCCCCCACAGGCTTGAGATTCAGCAGCCCCGGAAGTCTCGACGGCTGCAGGGACGGTCCCCCCGGTCGGATCCTCATCGCCCCGTTCTTCGTCACCTCCGTCAGCCTCAGGAAGGTGTTTACCCCGGCCGTGGGGTTGAATCTTCGCGTGAGGAGCTGTTGGTTTACGCCGAGGGGTGCTGCCATGGTGAGGAGTAGCAGTCGGCTGAGAAGAAGAGCGACGAGGGCTGAGACGTGCATCTTCGTTGAGTCAAAAGAATCTGTCTGTCTGTCTGTCTGTCTGTCTGTCTGTCTGTCTGTCTTTGAGAGAGGGGAGAAAGGAAAGCAGCCCCTTATACGAAATACCTCCCTTGGAAGCCTCGCCATCAGACGAAGTGCCCCCTCCCCAATAAAAACATCTTGGCAACATCAATAGACTTGATTCTTCGGTCCCCGTCTTCGTATACGGCAAGGAGGAGGCGCCTATTCTGGCTCTCATACAACGTTATTTCTGCACGTCTTTTAACTGCTCGTGCCTTAGAAGATGCACTGAGTCTGAATGTAAGTGACGGGACTCGTCTGAACATATCGAGACTCTTCATACTTCCAACCATCCGTCATCACCTTTGCTTCTAAATCAACTTCAACGCCTCCTACGCCTTCAACTCCAAACTTCAACTTCAACTTCAAACATCATCACATACCTGCCCTACCAAACCCACTAACACATAATCCAACAAGGATATCACAGGCAAAAGAGTACCTACCTAAGCCGCCAGCATACCTACATACCTGGTATGTATGTATATAAATCTCCCATGCCAAGACAAAACAAGATAGATAGATCCTCGGCTTATTCCCTCCGTATCGAATCCAACCCTCCCCGGTAGACGCCCATCCCATCCCACTCTACATACTACCTATCAACTCGTAACAACAGAAATACAAACACAACTACCTACACAGACAAACTCACCTCCGTCTGAGCAACGGCTTCCCTCCCCGCCTCCTCTCGACCAGCAGGATATCAAACAGCTTTTCCTCCCCAATAAACCTTGCCCAAAGAGAATAAAGAAGGAAAGAAGCCTTGTGAGGGTCCACAACGGGTTGGGAGAAAAAAACCAAAAAAAAAAAAAAAAAACACAATAGGGGAAAAAGGGGGAGAGATGGGAACGACGGAGTAAAAAGACTCAACTCACTCACGCCCGTAAAACCTCTTGGTGAAGCAGCCTCAGCATCAAGCTCGCCTCGGCCACCGTCGGAAACTGAAAGCACCACTTCTTGATGTTACCCCCCGTAGCCCCCGTCGCAGGCGCCATGCCCGACACGCCGTCTCCGTCCTTGACCTCCTCCCACACGCCGCAAACGATGCCCCGGCTCCCCATGGCCGAGAAGCATCCACTCCCGAGCACGGCGTCGAGCACCACCTTCGCTTCCTCCCCCTCCTTCTTCGCAATCGTCGAAGCCGTCACTCGCTTTTCCAGCCCGTGGTTTGCCCGCAGCGCCTGATGCCATCCCCGCGGTGGCCGCCGCACCTGCAGTGTGCAGTTGCCCAGGTCCTCCCACTTGGCCGCCGCCACCAGGAGGTGCAGCCGGATCTGGACGCTGTCCCCTCCCGAGCCCGTCTGGCACGCGACGCTCGCAGAAGGTGACCGCAGGGGCGTCCCGCCCGACGAGGAGGAGCCCATGGTGTACAGGCTTTGGCCGCAGCTCCGTCCCCCCTGCCTGTCGACCGACGAGCGCGCAATGTTAAACGACGAGTTTCCGCTGAGCGTCAGCTTCCGGAGAAAGCTCGATGCCGATGGCGTCGACGACGGCGTCGAGCTGGCCCCGTCTTGCGATTGGGACGGCGCCCTCACCGATCCCCGGTAGCTGTCCCTCCTGCCAAACCAGTTCCGCTGTCGGCTGCCGGAGCCCCGATCGCCATCTGCAGGCGTCTTGCGCTCGCCGAAGCTCCGGAACCGGGCCTCGTTCTCGAGCTGCTTGAACTTTTCGTTGTTGAGCCGCGCGTGGTGAACCGACATGTACAGGCTGAAGCAGTCGGGCGCGTTGTGGCAGCGGAAGCGGAAATTGCCCCCGTTATGCGTCGCGTGCAGCAGACAGTGCGGCTGGACAGACGACCTGACCTCGAGGTCGAGCGCCGTGCTCTGCCTGATCAGCACCAGTGGGGTGAGGTCCAGGGCCAGCAGGGGCTTGACGCTCCCAGCTTGGGCCGTGTACACCTTGCGGGCGTTGTACGCCTCGACCAGGCCGGCCGTCACCACGACGTGGCACGGTTCCGCCGAGATATCTTTCCACGCGCCCTTGTCCATCCAGCGCGAGATGGACGCCAGAAACTGCTCCGCCCGTCTCCCCGGCACCGTCTTGCGGTCCTGCCACCCGGTCTGCGAGGCTGAATGAGACGGCGTCAAGCTTTGGGTCGACTCCGAGACCTCGGACCCCTTTCCCTGCCTGATGCTGACGCCGAGCTCCGTCTCGGGGATGTCGATGCTTTCGATTTCGTCGTCGGACGAATCCGAGTCGAAGTCGTCGTCGGACGAGTAGGTACCGGAGGCGGAAGACGTGTCAGACGGTAGATATTCGTGCTTGAGAGGGGACGATCCCCGACGCTTGACACCACCGCCGCCCTTGGGTGGTTCGGCTGGGAAGGCAGGGGATGAAACCTCCATGTGCCACGGACTGGCGACCGCAGATCGGTGAAGCGGCGGCGGCGGCAGGGGACGGGGCGTGCTGCTGTTGTCCGGGCAAAGGGTGCTCGGATCGGGCCGCATGCTCTCCTTGAGCGGGCGACTTCTATCTCCCCTGTCCCAATCATGTCGGGTGGGAGTCTTGGCGAGGTGCTCTTCGTCGCTACCTGGGGTCCAAGAGGGCTGTGACGACGTCGTCGACGCTCGAGGCCGATATCGCGACGGCAGTGTTCGCCGGGCGTCCGGGGGGGTTGAGGGCGTCGGCGAGTCTTGCGCCGTGGGCGTAGGCGGTCGCGGTCCGAGTGGTTTCGATGCCATTTCGGCAGAAGGATCCGACAGCGTCTCTGGAGAGTATGGAGGGATCGGTTCCATGTCCAGAGGAGGAGTCGGAGACGAGGGTATCAAGTCAAGCCAGTCCCGGATCTGATCTTCACCGTCTCCGGTGAGCACCAGCAACTCATGCCACGGCTGGCCGTCGTCGTGGCTCCCGCGAGCCATGAGGATCAGCTCCGAGCTGCTCCGGCCGACGCGCGCGGATAATGTCGGTAAGGAAAAGGGGGAAAAGAGGAGAAAGGACCTTGGACCATCGCTGATCTCCCGGACGAGCAGATCCCCTTGATCGTTGGCGTCACTTTGTCTGTCGCGGTGAACCAGCTCCACCCGGCACTCGAGCCTCTGGCCGTTGGAGTGGGCCAAGCTGAGCGAGAAGAGATCCTTTGCGCTGACTTGGCGGTTGCCGTCGATCTCGACCGAGTCGGTGGCCGGCTCCAGCGTTCGTAGGTCCCGAGCTCTGGACGTGTCGGTCTTGATGGCGTCTTCGTCCGTCATCCTGGCCGTCTCTTCTCGATGCCGCCGGCGTGCCTTGGCCTCGAGATCCCCGAAGTCGCGAGCCAGATCGCGCGTATCGGCGGAGCCGATGAGGGAATCCACGCACTGGAAGAGCCTCGCCAGCAGCTTGACGCGCATCAGCGGCCTCTTCAGCAGATAGGCGACGGCCACGCGCTCTCCCTGGGCGTTGACGACGTCCCCGCTGTCGTTCCTTGGTAATGCATTGAGTAAGGAGTCATCGTCGCCGCAGCTACCCTCTGCCGGGGCGAGGTTGACGACGACATCCTCGAACCCCAACCGCCACGCGTTGAGGTAGCTGTTGTAAATGGGCACCAGCCCATGTGCCCAGTTGGACAGCCGTCGGATGTCTGAGACGGGCGCCTTCCGATGCGCGTTCTTGAGCTTCTCGAGCGCGACTCCCATCCCGACGACAGCCTTACATAGGCCGTCGTTTGTCGTGGAGTTGCTGCCAAAGAGATCCGTCGATCTCGCCCCATCGAGCACGTGGGAGAGCAAAACGGGCACAACGCCGTCTACCAACGTCTTCAGCTCCCGCACGTAGAGGTTCTCGTCATCGACGAATTCCTGCAGCAGCTCGTCGGCCGTCACGTCCGGTGCGGGCCCCCGTGCCGTCCGCCTTAGGCTCGGACGTGACCTCTTGTCCTTCATCCCGCTCGGCATGCTGGCGTTTTCGGGCAGAGAGAGCATAGAAACGAGGTCCGCATGGCGCGTGAGCCGTCTCTGGAGACTTGGCGCCGCGGGGGGCTCGCTGCTCCCCGTGGTGGTCGTCGACTGCGTCACCGTGGAACGGGCAACGTCAGACGTCAGATCCGAGCCGAGGGCACTGGAGTCCTCTTCGGAGAGGATGGTCGACAGTCTCTTCGGCGACCTAGTCTTCAAGGGAGCGGGCATGATGTCTTCGGCTAACATACCATCGTCGATTAGGTGATGAGGGCCGTCATTGTACAGTCGACCGGTTGACGCATGGTCGGGGGAGCAGTGTGTGGTCGGAGCCTCGTTTTCTTGGCTGTCATACCCCCGCTCCTCATGGCCCTGATAGCTTTTCGGCTGGGTGCTATGCCCCGTGGACTCGCCGTGGAAAGCTTCCTTCAGGACGGCGAGCAACGGGCGCCGGCCACCCGACCTCAGAGGCGACGACGTTCCTCTAGTCGCCCTTCGCCTCTGCAGGCCGCCCGGGCTCGGGGTCTTAGCTTCATCCGCCGTTCGCTTCGCCGTCTCGGAGCTTCCCGAGGGAGATGGTCTGGCTTTGGGGCTCTCGGCATCTTCGGACGCGGGGGTAGGCTGAGGGGGGGTATGCTTTGCTTCACGGTCCGACGTCCGCCGAGTCTTGACCTTGTCTGCCGATTTCCCGTCATCGGAACCGGAGCGCTTCGTCGTGGCACTGTCGACGAACGGATCGACCGTGTTCTTCAGCCAGTTCTCGATGCTCGGCGGGGTATTCCCCAGGGGCTGTCTGGGCGGCTCGTTGATGTCGTGGATGATCTTCTTGCCCTCTTCCATTACTTTCTTAAAAACACTTGGCATCGATTTGTGTGAATATCTCTCTTCCTTGAGGCGTTTCGGCCTCGTCTTGCCGGAAACATCGAGTTCGCTGAAAGCGGAGTGGCCAAAGGGGATTTCTCCCGTTATGTCTGCCATGGACTTGTTTGCCAGACTGGATGTGAGGTCTAACATGGTGCTGTTTGGGCTCAAAGCCTTATCGCTGGGGCTCGCCGCATTCCTGGGCTTGTGATTCTTGACTCGTCGTTTGGAACCCGTGGTCCTGGTAGGAGTTTCGATGACGAATTCAGGGTCCTCAATGATTTGTATGATGTCTGCTTCGTCTCCGCCAAGTGACCTATCAGCGAATGACTGCTGAGATGGCGATTTCCCAGCCTCTGATGCCTCGCGTTCAGACATGAGGCTCGGTCGGGTCCTAGGCTTGAGTGCCTTGGTCTTTTTGCGGCAACACTCTTCGTCTTTAGAGCCGGCGTCGGCGTCGTTGGGATCGGCCCCATCATCGCCGAGCTTCCGGCCCGGTAATGTGCCCGCGGCCTTAGACTTGGGAGACGGGCGGGAACGCGGCGGCGTCGAGTCGGCGGCGTCGACCTTGGCGGCCCAGGCCTTGACCTTGATCGATACGGGCAGATTCGGAGCCGATCGATGGACGAAGTCGGTGGGGGTGAGCCTGGGTTTTGGGCTCGGGGTCTGGCAGACCTTGGGCGTGACCTGTCGAGGTGGGCTCTTCCGGCCCTTTTGCTTCCTCCAGTTGTCGTCACTAACGACCCTTTTCTTAGGAGGTCCGGCAGTTGGTGAGGCGGCAGGCTTGGCCTTTTGTTCTGCAGGCTTGGCCTTTTGTTCTGCAGGCTTGGGCGTAGGCTTGGGCGCCGGCTTGGGCGCTCGCATCTTGATACGAACTCGATCTTCCTCGGTGACGCTCTCTTGGTCGTCGTCGACGAAAGCCAGGTCGGTGGGCTCCGTTGCCGCCTCGTCTGGATCGCCCTTTTCGGTGGCAGAGGCGTTGGCCTTTTGCCAGGCCTGGACTCGTTGGCGCACTCCACCCGGGGCGGGAATGCGCCGGACGGAGTTCCGCCTCATCTCCTGGCGAAGCTCGGCCTTGACAGCCTCGACGCTCAGACGTCGCTTGCGCTGGGCCGCTATCCGCGCCGGAGATGGTCGGCCCCTGAGGAAGTCGGTGAGCAGCGTGGGCTCGGGTGGCTTTCTGTTGGCGGCACGCGGTCGGTTCGCCATGGCAGCCGGAGCGGATTTGGGGGTGGTTTTGAGGCCCGGAGTCTTTTTGGGAGACGGCGTCGTGGGAGAGGCAGTATTGCCATCATCCCGACTTGGCCTGAGGCCATGGGAAGGCTTGGAGGTTGCGATTTCAGGCGACGCATTTTGGTCGTCTCTTTTGAGACGGTTTGTAGTAGGCATAGTACGTTGGTCTGCATCGAGCCATCTCTCAGCCGCTAGACGACGAAGAAAAAGAGAAGGTTGTAAAGGAGAAGATGCTGATTGAGCGCAAGCTTACCTCAGGGGGGTATCATGCTGTAACAGCCGTCGGCGAGGCGCGCGACGCTATTGGAACGGCATCGCCGGGGGCGGGGGGGAGAAGGGCGTCGAGATAATTGCTCGCTGTGAGCAGTATCTTGTATGCGCTGCTAGCAGTGGGGAGGAGGTATGTAGGTGTACATACATATGTATGTATGTATGTGTTCGTATGCCGTAGCTCCAGCGAAGCGGGCAGATGCCGCCCAACCAAGCGAGACGACGAGCGTGAGGCGCCCAAGGTGAAGAGACAAAAGGGGGGCCCGTCGTTGGTGAGGTGTGTGGAGGAGGAGCGAGGAAAGAAGGAAGGAAAGAAGTCGACGACGATGCGGATGCCGCAGTAACCAACAACAGTGGGGAGCTGAGCTGAATGAGAGAAAGTAAACAACACAGTATGTAGGAGATACCTAGGATGTGGAACCGGATTGGAGGGCGGACAGCTGGTAAAGCGGCACTTTTGGAGGTATCGAGTACGAACTCCTTCTCACCCTCGAGGCCTCACTCACTCTCTCTCCCTCTCTCCCTCTCTCTGTCTCTCTGTCTCTATCTATCATCTCTCTTTCGTTCTCGTAGACATCCAGCCAGCCATCCGTCCGTCCATGCGAATACGAGCCGCCTGAGACAGAACCACGGGCGGTCTCTTTTTCTTCATTTTTCCTTGTTTCCGCCGCGGGCCGTCTTTCTGGAATTGCGGGTGGCCACCACTTTGCAACAGCGTATGTATGTATGTATGTATATGTATGTACGCCCTCAACCACATACATACATACATATGTACATACATAGTTCAGGTATGTATGTACGTAATGTCAATAGATAGTAGGTAGGTATGAAGACAGGTGCCTAGGAAGCTGCCCTTTTATCCCTGTATGTATGTAGGCATGCGTATACCTCGTCTCTTCTCATCGCAGCCAAGAAACCCTTCCGATCCCGTCCCCCAGCCTCAGCCGTCCGCCTGTCTCAGCCATTTGTTGAGTAAACAGCCCGAAGAGTTAAAGAACCTGAGGTGTAACTCGTCATGCGTCACCGCCACTCATGCCTTTCTTCTTCTGATCATCGACGAATGCTATAGGGTAGGTTGGTTTTTTTTTTAGGTAGAGGCATCATCTAGACGAAACATTTTGACGATATGCTCACAAGCACATGTAACTTAGAGTTATGAGTGCAGAATAACTACAGTGGCATCTTCAGCATCTCGCCTCCGACACAAGAAATTATACGGACTGCTGTGTCTGGCAAAGAAACAGCCCCCCCCTCAACGCCTGCCGATGCAACGCCCAGATAAAATCCCTTATCTGAGGCCTCCAAGAACCGAGCCGAACCCGGCCGAGGACAGAAATTATAAACGAATACTAACGAGATAAAAGAAAGCCGCGATACCCGTTCCCCATCTAGTCCCTCGCGGGGAGCAGAAACCGCACCCGCTTCTTCGGCTTCGCAGCCTTCTGCTCTACCGCCACCGCCTCCCTCCGATCGCTGACCATCTCGCTCTTGAGCACATCCTCCTCCGTCTCCTCCTCAATCGACCACACGTCAGGGCTCGGCTCCCTCCAAAGTCGCCTCGTCGGCCGCGGCCGCACCTGTGCGCTCCGAGAAGACAGTGCTCCACGCTGCGCCCGCGCGGCGTCGGCCTTGCCACGCGGCAGACCGGGGTACGACGCCGACGGCGCCAGGCCGTTGCCGAAGACGGGGGGGCTCCGGGCCCGGAGCTTGAGGCCGTCAATGGCCAGGTTGCGAAGAGGCGCGAACCGTGACGACATGCTGCGGGATGGTGAGAAGCGCACGTAGTCGTCGTCGTCGTCGTCGTCGTCAGTCGATGGCAAATCCGAGTCCAGGTCCGGCGAAGAAGCACCAGCTTGGCTCTTACGGAGCCCCTCGAGGCTAGAAGGGCTCACACTGCGAACTATGGCCCGCGGATGGGCCGCGTCCTCGATGCCGGCATCAAAGTCCATATCGTCATCCCCAAAGACGTCCATGTCGCCATCCGGGCTTGGCGTGAGAAAGTACGTCAGGGGGTTGTCGTCTATATCCTCGAGAAGCGGTCTGGGGTCGCTGTAGGCCTTGACCATTGGCGGATTGAGCCGCACCTGAGTTGGTGGCCACGAGTCCCGGCGGCACCAGATTTTCGACTCAGCAGGCATGCTGTAAATGGGGGAGAGAGATGAAGGATCGCGTGGAGTGAGAGGTAAGGTTTGAGGAAGCGAAAGAGGCCCCCTTCCTGTACATGTGGTGGCGAGCTTCAGTAGGCTCGTCCGAACTAATGACAAGAGACCCGTTTCTCCGTGAGAGGGGAGAGGGGAGAGGGGGAGAGGGGGGGGGGGGAGGGGGGAGAGAGTGAGAGTGAGAGTGAGAGAGGGCGAGTGAGCAGGTGAGTAGAGAGCAAAACAGATATAGGAAGAGGAGGTCAAGTAGGATATATATTCGTCCTCATCCAGTCTGCGCACGGGGAGCTGAGACGAGTCACACTTTCTCCGCACGCAGCGAGGCTTCAGCGACGTAGGCGGGCCGGCTGGCCGTCGTCGCAGTCACATCGCGGCCGAGTGTGGCCTTGTGAGTCGTCGAGGAGGGTGTTCGGTCACGGGAAGCAGCCTATCAGAAGCGGCACCGACCCTCCTAGACCTGCAAGGCATACGCCATGGCGAGCGCGTTCCCGTCTGCTGAGCGTTCGGCTCCGACGCCAGATCCAGCAGTGGCCATGAGCCGGACGGTCGCTAGTCCCAGACGCCGCGGCGCAAGAAGAATAAAAAGGTGAGACTCCCGACACCACCAGCAGACAGAAGCGGCACGCCAGCGGCCATCTGACGTCTTCCCATGGCCCCATGGTGACAAGGGGCGAAGTGCCGGCAGAAAAGGTCATCATGTCCGTTGTGCGCAAACCGGGAGAAATGCCATCTGTGTGTAGGGAAAGCGGCTTTGAAACAAATGGCATGCACGGTGCCTTGCATCGTGCGGCCGGTTCACGGCAGCCGTCTTGAGAGTCAACCGGTCTCATCACGATGCTCAATTATAGAAACAAGGCGAACACACATGGCTGGAGGGCCACACCTCTCTCTCTGTCTCTCCCTCTCTCTCTCACCTCGCTCTCTCTCTCTCTCTCTCTCTCTCTCTCTCTCTCTCTCTCTCTCCCTCTCTCGGCCCGGGCCACCCCCCACGGGAAGACGATTCTGAAAGGCCGGCCCACCAATGTCTCGGGCGGATCGCATGTTATCGTCTAGGCGGC
>LKCN02000007.1:3905004-3921260 GCA_001633055.2 Ophiocordyceps polyrhachis-furcata BCC 54312
TTTGGCGGAGGGAAAACGACACCCTAGGTGCTACCGGGCTAGCAGCCTAGAGGAAGGAAAAGGAAGAAAAAGAAGAAAAAAGAAGAAAAGAAGAAAAGAAGGAAGAAAAGAAGAAGAGGAAAAATTCAGAAAAATTCAGTAAAATTCAGGGAAAAATTCAGAAGGTCCGTAGCCTAGATACCCGTACCTAGGCTAGGAAGAATGCTCACACGGAGGCTGATTGTATTGCTGAAGAAGGCACGCCTTGCTTGTCTTATTCTAAAGAGGGAGGAATAGGACCCTTATATACAGAAAATTCGACTGCCTCGACAGACCTCCGTTCCTAGGCTCCCTGACCTACCCTACGTTCCTTCCTTCGTACGGCCCGTACGGCCCGTACGGCCGTAGCCGCTGTACGGCGTAGCCGTGCCGTAGCCGTAGCCGTAGCCGCCTCCTACGTTGTTGTGCTGTTCCTACCTCTGTGACGTTCCTACCTATTGTTGTGACGTACAGCCGCTGTGACGTACGGCGGCCTCGGGCCGGCTGCAGCCGGCCCGGCGTCACGTGACCCTCCTAGGCCCTCCGGCCGGGTGCCTTGTGTGTGTGTGTGAGAGTGTCTGGCGCTCCCGCCAAAATATCCGATTCTATAATCCGGCTAATCCGAACCTCGATAAGTCCGTTACGCATATTGCGAACGTTTTTAAAGATAACGATCCCTTCGACCCTAACGACTTCTTTTACTATTATATTTAATAGACTATACGCCCTAAAGACTAAGAAGAAAGTTAATAGGCATCTAATACGGAATACCTACCTATTTTTAGTAGCGCTACTGTATCTAACCCCCCGAAAGATACTATCTCTATACCTCTAATAATAGCATCTTCTCTTCTAACCCCGGACCTTATACTAGAGGGCATCGATTTAGAGGACCTTAAAAATAGGGAGGCACTAGCTATTATAAAGCCTAAGAATAAGGCAGTAGTACCCTTTTCTAATTAAGTCCTTTGCTCCTAATCTAAGGCCCTTATAGCCTTTAGAGAGGTTAATAAAAAAGAACTTAAAATTCCCGACTTTATAATCCCTATCTAGGCTATTCTTAACGTCCTTAATCTATAGGTCCTAAAGGGCTAGTAGGACGTTAGAAAACGCTCCGACTACCTAACTTATTAGCGCTTAGCAATATCTCTTAAATTAGAAGCTCTCGCAAAGCATTAAACCTAGGATCTTATCGATAGGCCTACTACTAAATAGGTCCTTCCTAGCAAATAGGTATTTACTATAAAGCATCTAGTAAATAAACCCGTAATAGCTAAGGCTTGCTAGTACGTTTATAGAGATAAGGAAGAATAGCTTTATTCTATCGAGGATTTATACGCCGCTATTACCTATTTTATATCTATATAAGTATTCTTATCTATTATTACTACCTTAGATCTCGAATAGCTATAATTTAATATTACTAACGCCTTTATTAACGCCCCTTATAGCGAAGAATTTTACGTTAACTAGCTATATTTATTCTAAGATAGCACTAACTAGGTCTATCGACTTAATCGTGCCCTCTATAGACTTAAGATATCTCCCGCGATATAGTTTATATACGCAAGTACCGCCTTAAAAAGACGCAGCTAGAGATAACTCTCGTCTAAATTCTGCATTTATACCTATCCTAAAGGTCTTATTATACTTCTTTATATTAATAACGCTATTATTGCTGCTAATACGACTTCTCTTCTATAATAAGGCTAGGCTATTCTTCGAGGCGTCTAGGAATTAAGAGAAATAAGCGAGCTATCTATATTTCTAGGCCTATAGTTTATTAGGAATAAAGCCTCTCGCACTATTTATATCTATTAATAACCCTATGCCGAGAAGATTATCTAATTATTCGGAAAGGGGGTTAAGAATCCCGTATAAACGCCTTAGCTAGTAAATATAAAAATCCTAGCCGACTAAAAGATATAAAAGGCCGTAATACTATTAATATAATAGCTTAAATAGACTAGGTCTATAAATTATCTTATAAATAGTATAAGACCCGACCTCGCCTTTACTAATAGTAAGTTATATAAGGCTAATTTAAATCTAATAGCAATATATCTTATAATCTAGAAAAACCTTTTGCGCTATCTTGTTAGCATAAAGGCCCTAGGCCTAACCCTTAGTAGTGCCTGCAACCTAAAGGATTTAAAACTCCGCATCTATGCAAATGCTTTTTTTGCTAATAATCTCTATATATAATACTCTATAGCAGGATATATCGTTTTCCTCGGCCTTAGCCTAGTCTACTAGAAATCCAAGCGCTAAATAATTATAACGCTATTATTAATAAAAGCTAAATTTATTAACCTTACGCTTATAAGCATAAGTATTATCTAGATTAATAAGATATTATAGGAATTAGGGCTTTTATAAAGAACCCTATTCCTTTTATTTACTAATAGCCTTAATACTAGGGCTTACGCCCTTAATAAATATAAAGCCGCCTAAACTTAATATATCGATAACTACTATAAATAGGTATATAATTAGGTAGAGAGCTAATTTTTTATAATCTCTTATATTAGCACGGCTAATATAGCCGCTAATAGCCTTATAAAAGGCCTTGCCTGTTTCTAATATACTAAATTTATTATAAAGGATCCGGGCTTTGCCCGGATCTTGTTATACTACGCGAGGATAACTTATCCACGCGTACAGGCCGCGCGCATATAGCCCTACCCCCCTACTATATATTATATCTTTCCTTTCTTTTTCTTTATCTTTATTATTACTATTTAGGTTGCTATTCTGCAGCAGCACTAGGCCAGACCCTTATAAATAATAAAGATTAATTCCCTTCTTGCTTTCTTTTTCTACTATAGCGGACCCTAATATGCACTTCTAATTATCTTAGTAGGTAGCTAAGCTTTAATAAATCGTTTTGCAGTAGCAGGATACTATGCTGCGGTTAGAGCAATAGGCAATAGCGTAGTCGAGCCGCCTTAAGCGTAAGCCGCTGCTGCCTAGATTGCTATTTAACGGTAATAAGATATTATTCCTAGCGTAGCGCTCCCTTATAGCGTATAAGCTCGTTGCTAACTAGGAGTTTATTAGCACTGCCTATAATTAGTAGGTGTTTTTATACTAGTACCTTGCGCTATCCGTATAGGCTAAAGTAGCCCCTTTCTTCGAGCAAGGGGAGGAATATGCATATAATACGGAGTATTTCCTTAACTACCTCGATAGCGTCTTTGCAGACCCCTACTATTAGCAGACGGCTATAGCGGAGCTAGAGAAACTTGTATAGCGCCCTACTAAGTCCTTTTCGGATTTTCTTATCCGCTTTAAGGCTAAGTTATCCTTATTAAGTAGGGCCTTATAGAATAAGGTTATTAAGGTCTAACGCCTTTATTACTCCCTCTCCTCTAAGTTACGTTAATACTATATTAGGCGCGATATTCCCTATAACGACTACGCTAGGGCAGTAACGCGTATTAGGTCTATCGCTATTAATATCGAAGCCTTCTGCTTTAAGGCTTATTCTAATACTAAAAGGGCTCCTCTAGCCGGCTAGACGCGTCTACGCCCTAATACCCTAATAACGGATATCTATAGCGCGGGTACTTCCTCTTAACTAGCTGCCCGCTATCCGCAATAGTCTAATACCCGCTGCTAAGCAATATAGGTTAGCTCGGATATAATTAAGCAGCGCTGCGTCGATAGTATATGCCTTCGCTATAGTATCCCTAGGCACTTCCTAAAGTCCTGCAACCTCCGTCTAGCGCGTCGCCTATCTACGTTACGCGTGCGTTTCGTAGATATAGTAGATACTTTTAACGCTTCTCTAGGCTAGGCAGGAAATATACTGCCCCTATAATAAGTCTCTTGCTAGGGGCAAGTAGTCGTATCGAGGATATTAATAGTAGTTTAGTAACGTAATTTAAGGATATTAAGAGGGATATAGATACTGCGCCTTTTCTTTTTCCTATACTTATAAACTCTACTACTTTTATCGACGCGCAGGCAGACTATAGCTATAATTGCTATACTGCTATAAGCAAATCGCTAGTTTAACGTTACTAGCTTAAGAGAGTATATCTTCCCTAGCTGCGTATAGTCTAGACGGCTATTTTAATTAGTCGAGATTAGGATAGTTGTTTTAAGGAGACGTTATTAATTTAGGATATTATGCGTTTTATTGCTAATATTAATAGGTAGCTTATGCCTATTATCGCGTACCTAATCCCTAGGCTAATATAGGAATTTATTCTTAGCACCCCGTAGCTTACGCGTTATAACGTATTAGTCTACGCTAGCAGGCGCAAGTTAATCGTCTATTCTATAGATAACCTAGTTATTTATAGCAGCGCCGCCCGCTAGGTTTCTAACCCTATAATCGCTATTATAGGCTCTACTTTTGCTAGCCTTATTTGCTAGGAGACCTATTATCCTAAGGGTTTCTAGTTCCTTGCGACTAGCCTGCGCGAGATCTTATTAGCGCTCCGCGTTACCCCTACTCCTAAAGCGCCCCTTATAATTTCCCTCCTATCTAAAGTCTCTAACTTTGCTAACCTCTTTAGCAAGGAGAAGGCTAGCGCCCTGCTACCTTACTATAGCAGCTAGGATTACTATATTTATCTACGTTATAACCCGGATAGTTCCTTGCCTGCTTTCCTATAGGGCCCTTTATATAATATACTACGGGAATACCTTCTCGAGGTTTGCTAGCAAATTACTAACCTAATAGATAAGGGGTAGATTCGCGCAAGCTTATTATTAGCGGCCGCTCCTATCTTTCTCGCTAAAAAGCCTAGGGGTAGCTAGCGTTTCTATATTAATTATCGCGCTTTAAACCGAGTTATAGAGCAGGATTGCTACCCGCTTCCCTTAATTAAGGAGACGTTACGCAGCCTTTCTAGCGCCTATTAGTTTACGAAGTTAGATATCCGCGCCGCTTTTTATAAGCTGCGTATTATAGAGGGTAATAAATATCTAATAGCATTCCGTACCTAGTTTAGGCTTTTTAAGTAGCTTATTTGCCCCTTTAGCCTTGCTAGAGCGCCTGCTTCTTTTTAGCGATATATTAATAACGCGTTAAGCACGTCCCTAAGCGACTTCGTTATAGCGTATCTCGATAATATTTTAATTTATTCCGGGGGATTACGTGCTAACTACTAGGGCAAGGTCCGGGCTATTATAGATAAGTTACGGGCCGCGGGTTTATTTCTAGATATCGATAAGTATGCTTTTGCAGTTAAAGAGGTTAAGTACCTAGGATTTATTATATACGCTAGCCGCAAGATATATCCTAACCCGGATAAAGTAGCTGCAATACGTAACTAGGAGGCGCCTTCCTATATTCGAGGTATCTGCAGTTTCCTTAGCTTTGCGAACTTCTATTGCGACTTTATTCCTTGCTTCTCTTATATTACAGCCCTTCTTATTAATCTAACTCGTCGTACTATGCCCTTCTAGTAGACAGCTAAGTACTAGGCAGCCTTTAACTACTTTAAGGCCGCGTTTATTACTTATCCTGTCTTAGTATAGTAGGATCCTTGCTAGCTAATAGTTATTAAAACGGACTACTCTAGTAAGGCACTTAGTAGCTGCTTATTATAGATAGGGAAGGATAAAATCCTCCGCCCTATTGCATACTTTTCCTAGAAGCTTTAACCTGTAGAGCGGAATTATACTATCTATAATAAAGAGCTCCTTGCTATTATTACCTGCCTTAAAGCCTAGTCGGCCGAGCTACGTAGTATAGCCGAGCCTTTTATAATCCTAATAGATTATAAGGCCTTTAAGCACTTTACTACCCCTAAGGAGATATCGGAATATTAGGTATAGTAGGCTAAGACGTTATTTTTATTTAACTTTTACTTTTATTACTGCCCTAGCTTATAGGCAGCGCGTCCTAATACTCTTTCCTAGCGCGATTAGGAGTACTGCAATATGCCCTCTCGTTTTAGCCGGATTATATAGCCCCTCTCGATTCGTGCTTTCTAGATAGCTCTGCTATAGGTAAGCGTCCCTTATTAGCAGGCGCGTATTCCTTGCTAGCCCGCGTTTAGGGTTCCTTTTCTGCCTTTTGCAACTAACTCCTTGCTAGACTATCCTCCCTCCCTATTAGTAGCTTCTATTCCTCCTTTTAACGTTACTAATTCCCCTACTCCTTTTCCTAATATATACTTATAGGAGTTATAGCGTTCTACTTTATAGTACGACCCGTTATATGCTATCCGCCTCGATGCGTTACGCTTAGTAGCGAGGAAGTTCCCCCTCGAGGCTTATACCTGTAAATAGGTAGCAGATTATACTATTTCTACTGCTAGCTTCCTGCAATTCCGTAGCTATCTCTAGGTCCCCTGCTAGGAACCTCTTACTACGTCCTTAATCTAGCGCGTTTATAACTCGCTTCTTACTAGCTACCCTAGGAAGAATATTACGTTTTAACTCCTCTAACGCGACTTTTACTAGGAGGGGATATTTAAAAATATTACGCGTTTTATACGCAATTATTATTACTATAGGGATTACCTCCGCTATTGCTATTATTAGGGCCTTTTTTAACCCCTTTTAATTACTAATTATTTCTAGTCTATAATTTTAATTAATTTTATAACTAACCTCCTAGCTAACTCTCCTAACTCCCTGCGTTTCCTTATAGTTATTATAGACTAGCTTTCTAAGTACGTTTAGCTTAAGGCTATAACGTCTATAGACGCTAAGGCTTATATGCGTTATTTTATTTTAACCTAGTAGCGCTTTTATAGCTTCCCTGCATAGTTAATCTTAGATTATAGTTCGAATTAGACTAGGTGTTTCTAGTCCGAACTCTACTATCTTATTAGGGTCTAGCAGCTCCTATCTACGTCCTATTACCTATAAATAGATAGCGGTATAAAGCATGCTAACTAAAAAGTATAGGCTATCCTCTGCTATATAGTAGCCTTTTCTTAGTTAGATTAGCTAGATTACCTCCCTGCTTGCTAGCTTGCGTTAAATAACCGCAAGTCGTTAGTTACTAGGCTTAGCCTAAATCGCTTCTTATATAGGTTTAATATTCCTTTAATTAAGATCGAGTAGTCCTTATTAGCTTCCTCTGCCTCGCCTAAGGGGCATGCTATTGCCTTCCTCTAGTACTTTAAGAAGGGGATAGACCTAGCGTAGGCTAGTATTGCGTAGGCATAGCAGCAGTAGCAGGACTCTTTTAATACTATGCGTTATCTAGCTAAGAGGTTCTAGGTTAGCAATTTTATTTAGCTAGATATATACTATATTTGCTCTAACTATCCCTCTAGGAAGCTTAACTATTTCTAGGCTAAATACTATATTATTACTATCCCGTCCCTTTTAACTATTATACTTAATACGCTATAAGGTATTTACCCTACCTTTTATATTAACCTGCTTAAACGCGCTATATTAGACTTATTGCCCTTATAGTTATATACTAACTCCTAGCTAAACCCTACTTTCTATTTATCTAATAACAACCTATCCCTTAATAAGTAGGAGGTTAAAAAAGTACTTGCCGCTAAGAATACTCGGGGTTAGCGACTAGCGAATTTACCCTTACGCTATTCCGTTCTTATTAAGTAGTATAGCTATATAACGCCTACCTAGGAGCCTCTAAAGAGTATATAGGATTATAAGGCGTTATTATAATTCGAGGCTAAGTTTAGTAATGCATATACGCATAATAGACCCTAGTATATTTAGCTACGTACTCCTATACTATTGCCTCTCCCCTCCCTACTACTTGCTGCTTCCGCTACGTCCTTTTCTCCCCTTTTTCCCTTTTTTACGCCTCCTCTACCTCGTCCTCCTCTAGCTGCGCTAGCTAACCCCGTAGGTTTAGGTTGCTTATCTAATAGGCGCGGGTTAGTATATTAAATAAGCCGTGGCAGATATAGCTACGCGTAGTACTAGTAGTAGTAGTAGTAGTATATTAGGGGGCAGGGGATAGCTATATTAAGGAATTAGCTAAGGAGGATAGTATAAACCTAGACCTAGCTAACGCTAGCAGAGATAATATAGCTATAAGCCCTTATAGGGCGGCGAGTATTATAGCGTTAGCTTAGCGTATATTAGCCTGCTACTGCTCCTAGTTTTCTAGGATTGCTTATTAGATATCTGCCTAATAGCGGAAGGCCTTTTCCTACTAAGTAGCAAAGCTATTTAGCCTATAGGCGATTAAACCCTACTACTACTACTACTGCTAATATATTGCCGCTATAGCTAGGTTTATTCCGTGCTAAGGGGTAGTAGGGTAGGCAGGTATTATAATAGCAGTAGAGGCTAGGACTAGTATATTGCTATTATTATTATTATTATTGCTAGGCAAGGCTAGGGGAGTAAACGCGTCTTAAGTCGGCTAAGGGGCGAGATAGGCCGCGGCTAGTATATTCTATAGCCTTTCTACGCAGGCCTAGTATACTAGTATTAGGATAGTACGCCGCCTAGGGGTATTGCTACTATAAACTCGAGCTAGGACTAAAATAGCTCGGCCTGCTTATAATATCTCCTGCAGGTTATAAACTAGCTGCTGCAGATATGCGTTAGTAGCAAAGAGGTGCCTTTCCTATAAGTACTATCTCCGCTGCTAATAGTATATTATATAGGCGGCTCCCTGCCTGCGTATATATTCGGCCTCGCTATTATTATATAAATTACTTATACAGGGGGTATATAAGCAAGCTACCTCTTTAGGGCTAGTATTATCCTTATTATCTAAATCCCCTTCTATAATAAAAGTCCCTATCGCCCGAGTAAGCATTCGACTAGGGGTTATTAATATTATTTTTCTCCTAGGCTAGGTGCAGGTTATTATAAGTAAGTCTTTAATTTATATGCTTTTAGTAATACTCTATATCCGTTATAGTATATAGATATTATAAAGTTATAGGGAGTATGCGTTTATATTATCTTATTTTAATCCCTAGGTTATAGTAGGTCGGGGCGATATGCGGATTTTATTTTTTCCGCCCTTCTATATTAGGCGGGGTAACTATAGCCAGGAGGGTATATAAAGGATCCGGGCTTTGCCTAGATTTTATTATACTACGCGAGGATAACTTATTTATGCGTATAGGCCGCGCGCATATAGCCTTACCCCCTGTTACGCGCCGCACAAATACTGACCCTTTAGGCCACGTAGCCACAGTCACAAGGGCACCAACCATTTAATCATAGCCCTGACAGACCCTGGATCACGTGTAGCCGTGTATATAGTCTTTCTTAGTGCGCACAGCTTTATGCCCCCTTTTTCCTCTTTCTCTTTATCTTAGAATCTTTGTTTATAGTGCCTATAATATATTTACTTGTTATTCCAAGGCTATAATACTATTCTAAGATTAATATATTGCTAACAAGCAGTTTATAAATACGTATTAGCCTTACGTCCCGTACGAAGATGCAAAATACCCGTATAATACGACCTAAGACTAAGACTACAACCTTCCGTTGCTAAGACAGGCAGCCGAGACCCTAGAAGACTCCCGGACCTTTTAAACTATTTAATTAGGCTCCGAGGAACAAGACCTAAGACTTAGACCCGCTTCCCGATATATATCTAGAAGCTAAGACTAGACCTTTCCTCGACGCTCTGCAAGATTAGCCTCGAGAGAATTAGAATACAACCCCTAAGACTAAGATTACGATATTAAGGACGAAGACTATTTAATTATAGCTTCTTCCTTAACGACCCTAACTAACTAGGACCTATAGTCCTAGTTAGCGGCTCTCTAGCGGCAGATTGCCGACTTGTAGAGCTAATAGACCCCTAAGCCCGCCCGCTATAGAGAAGCCTCGACAGCTTTTGCGGATCGATCTACCGCTTTTGTCCCCTCTAGAAAGGCCGCCTAGCCTATCTTCGCCGCTATTAGATAACCGAACCCGGCTTACTCTAACTCGGCTAAGACTCGCTATAAGGATATTAGAACGTTCTCTAGAAAGAAAGGCGAGTTTAGCGCCTTTCTAACTAACTTAAAAAACAAGATAAGAACTAATAAAGCTACCTTTTAGGACGAGGAAGATAGGATAGGCTTTTTATTTCGCTCTCTCGAGGGCAAGGCCCGTAAGACCCTTAAGACCCGGTACGACTCTATAGAACAACCCTTCTCCGGACTAGCCAAGATAATTTAGTATCTCGAGTCCGCCTATAGTAATCCGAATAAGTTCGCAGAGGCTGCTAATCGCCTCTGCCGTTTAAACTTCTCGATCTCTAGCAAATAGGAGATCTAGGAATTTATTGCGGAATTCGATAACCTAGCCGCTAAGACCCGTATACTATTTAATTAAATAAAGTATACGCTTTAGGACTACCTTCCGACTAACCTAGACTCTAGCCTATTAACTAAGACTAAGGACGATAGCCTCTCCTATAAAGACTTTTGCAGCTATATTAAGGACTTAGTCTACTGCTAAAAGAGAGATGCCGTCTAACGGGAGACCTAGCGAGCAAGTAGTTATACTCCCCGCTATAAAAACAAGCTAGCAGGGGAAAACAAGAAGACCCTAATAATAATATCTAAGGAAAAAGGCAAGGCTCTCTCTAAGGATAAAAAGAAGGTCTACTAGGATAATAGTACGTGCTTTATCTATAGAAAGAAGGGCTATATAGCTAAAGATTGCTCCGACCGAGCCTAGATCTCGGGCTTAAGGAGGACGCTAACGCTGCTACCGACTACCTCTAAAGACTCGGATTTAGGAAAAGAGTAGGACTATTATAAGGCTCCTTAATAGTCCTAAAGGTCTTATATATAGAGAAGAAGGTAGGAGAGTCGTTTACTATTAATAGTTAAGTTTAAATTAATAGAATTGCTCTTTAAGCCTTATCTCTCTATAATACTAGAGCAGATGCCCGTCTCCTCGTTAGTCGCTAATTCGCCAAGCAGGCCGTTAAACGCCTCGATGCTAAACTCGTCCTAGTTAGTCTAGTCCCCCTAGTCGATTTCCAAGGCCGTTTAGCTAGTTCCGTGCGTAAGCAGTTAATTGCGACCCTTACAATCGATAGCTAGTCCTTTCCCTAGGAGACCTTTTAAGTTACCGATTATGCCTAGGATCTCTTTATTAGCCTGTACTAGCTAGCCGAAAAGAAACTACTACTCGACTATACTGCTCGAAAGCTTATCTAGCCTAACGACCTCCCCGCCCTCGCTAAGTACTCCCTCTCGATCCTTCTGCCTAAAACGCCTTTACTTAATAGGCAGATCGACCCGGCTATTTAGGCTAACGCAGAATACTAGAACTAATTAATTAAAGCAGACGAGAAGAAGTATAAGATCCTCTAACGCTCGTAGAAGAATAATAACTTCGTATAGCCCGCAAAGAAAAAGAAGCTAGCCTAGATCCCGACCTAGACTAAGACCCTTAACCCGACTAACCCCTAGGAAGACGACTAGGACTGCCGAGACTAATTAATCCGAGCAGTCTAAGAGGATCCCCAATAAATACAATAGGAGGAATTAACTCCCTTAATGCTAACCTAGCCCGTACCCTTAGAAGACGACCCCGACCTGCCCGAGGTCTTAATTGCGAAGCTTAGTCCCGCGAGTCGCATATATTAAGGCTAAGAGATCCTATTCCTAGCAGGAGAAGACCCTAATTAGGTTGCCCTAGTCCGCAGCCTAATTCTATAGCCCCTTGCGTATATAGAAGGCTTCTTTAGCAAGAAGGAAGCATATACTCTTGCGAGTCCCCGTCCTAGTTATAATATTACGCTAAAACTTAAGAAACCCCTCTACCTAGCTAGTCCCCCGTCTTATTGCACTCCGATTAAATACTTGCCGTTAGAGAAAGAGACTATAGATTATCTACTCGAGATAGGTTTTATTAAGCCTAACGCTAGCCCGCATGCTGCCTCCGTCCTATTCGCGCTAAAGCCGTACTCTATAGCCCGACGTTTCTATATCGACTACTATTAGATAAACGACTACCTAAAGAGTCGTATTTTACCCGCCCCCTCTCTTAATAGTACTGCTTTTAACTGCCGATCCGCAAAACGCTTCTCTAAGATCGACGTTATCTAGGCATTCCACCGCCTCCGTCTCGACCCGGCCTCTAAATACCTAATAGCATTCCGTACTAGGTTTAGTACGTTCCGTTAGTTAGTCCTTCCGTTCGGATTAAAGGTCGGCCCTGCTTAGTTCTAGAACTTTATTAATGCCTAACTCTATAACCTCCTTAATCGATATACTAGTGCATACGCAGATAACGTCCTAATCTATACGGATAATAATAACGAGGAAGACTATTAGATCGAATGCCGTAAAGTTATCTAGCGCCTTTATTAGGCTAATCTATAGGGTAATATTAAGAAGTCTCGGTTTAACGTTACTAAGGTTAACTACCTCGGCGTAATGCTATACGCTGGCGTAGGACTTAGTATCGACCCCCGCAAGGTATAGGCTATTACGGATTAGAAGTTCGAAAACCTTAGAGACCGTAAAGCTATACGCTTTTTTATAGGTCTTTATAACTTTATCCGGATTTTCTGCTATTATACTAGTATAACTGCCGAACCCTTAAACCGACTGCTTAGGAAGAACACGCCCTTTAAACTTAGACCGGAATAGCGCGAAGCATTTAATTAAATAAAGAAGCTCGCAACCGAAGCTCCCGTCCTCGCCTTCTTCCGTCCTAAACTAACGACCCGACTTAAGACTAACGCCTCCCGGAACGCAACCGCTAGTATATTATAGCAATAATAGACCGACTCGACCTAGAAGCCTACAGGCTTCTTCTCTAAAACTATATCCCCTGCTAAACGCGCTTACCCGATCTAAGACTATAAGCTCCTCGCTATTATCTAGAGCCTCGAATACTTCTACCTAGAACTCCTCGGTTAGAAATTCGATATTATTACGGACTATAAGGCCCTAGTACACTTCTTAATAAAGAGGTTGCTCTTAGTCTAATAAGTCCGTTAGTCCGACTTCCTAGCTTAATTCGATATCTGTTTCCTTTATTGCCCTAGCCGACTAAATATAGCTGTAAATGCTCTCTCGCGTAAGATAGTCGAACACCCTATAGTTAAAGCTAGAGAAAAGGAAGAATAGATAAGCTAATTAATTAAGCCGGAGTCTCTTAGTTTCGACCTCCTAGAGGTTACCCTAATAATCGCCCCGATTCGTCTACCTAATACCGCAACCCCCTATAGTACTAACCTCGCTATGCTTATTTAAGAAGAAAACGCGATTTAAGAACTTAGCTACTATAGCAAGCACTTAATTATCCTAGAATAGACTACTAATAGACGACTATTCCTCCGCATAGCCCTAATTCGCAAAGCTTACGAACCTCTAATCTTCGCTTATAGAGGCTAAAATAAGACGATTAAAGTACTGCAATAGGACTACTACTAGCCCTAGATAAAGCAGGACGTCCGGAGGTATATCCGCAACTGCTATAACTATTGCAGAAATAAGACCCCCCGTAATAAAACCCCCGGACTCCTATACCCTCTGCTAGTACTAACTGCCGTTTAGGAGCACGTTGCTTATAACGGAAAGACTATGCCTATAGACCGCTACGGATACGACTACGTCTGGACCTTTATCTATAAGCTTAGCCAGATTATTGCTACATTGCCTAGAAAGAAGAACGATACCTTAGAGACCCTCGCTAGCTATTACTTCTAGCACCTATACTGCTTTTTTAGCCTGCTAACTGCTTAGATTACGGATAATACTAGTCCTTTTATCTTATTATTCCTAAAGAAAATTAACAACCTTACTAGCATAAAGCATCGCTATAATAGCGCCCTCTACCTGCAGATATAAGGCAGTATCGAGGTTACGAACTAGTATCTAGATTAGAAGCTATGCTTTTATATCGATAAGCATTAAGACGACTAGAGCGATTATCTACTAGCGCTAGACTTCGCGTATAACTCTTCTTAGCACGCTTTAATTAGTATAGCCCCCTTAATAGTAGTACTTAGCAGAGACGTTAGAAACCCTCTCTCTCTGCCTCGATTAAATAGTTCTTCGACCCCCGATAATTCTATAGACCCTGCCTATATTGCCTCCCGCCTCGTAGCTCGAGCATAGGAGGTGCAGCAATAGGCTTATAACGCCGTAGCCCGAACCTAGGCTTAGCAAAAATAACAGGCCGATAAGAAGAGACGTCCCGTAGACTTTACTATTAGGGATAAAGTCTTCCTACGACGGAAGGGATTTAGCATAGTTGCCCCGACGACTTATCTTAACGCCTAGTAGTCTAGTCTATTTACGATTACTGCCGAAAAAGGCTTTAGCTATATTCTCGACCTACTAGATAGCTATAAGATAACTAACTTATTCTACGCCGACTAGCTCCGCAAGGCCCTAGATAATCTATTGCCCGATTAAATAGTTCCGCCTTCTAAACCTAAAGAAGTCTATAGTATACCCGAGTAGGAAGTCGATTACGTTCTCCGTTCTCGTCTTATAGGGAGGAACTAGCGTCTAGAGTATTAGGTATAATAGCAGGGCTATAATCCTAACAATACGTAGTATCCCGTGCGAAATTTTAAGAACGCGCCTATCGCCTTGCAAGAGTACTATAACCGTTACGTTAATGCCCCCGGGCCCCCTGTAAATTTAATTAAGTAGTTAGCAGCGGCCGCGGCCGATAAACTATATAACGACGACGACAACGATAACCGTGCAACGTTAACTGCAGCAGCTCCCCGCGTCTAGCAATACCCGCCTTAATAGGCATATTAAGGCCTTATTCGGGGGGTAGTGTTACGCGCCGTATAAATACTAACCCTTTAGGCCACGTAGCTATAGTTACGAGGGCACTAACTATTTAATTATAGCCCTAACAGACCCTGGATTACGTATAGCCGTGTATATAGTCTTTCTTAGTACGCACAGCTTTATGCCCCCTTTTTCCTCTTTCTCTTTATCTTAGAATCTTTGTTTATAGTGCCTACAATACATTTACTTGTTATTCTAAGGCCGTAACACCCCCCTACTATATATTATATCTTTCCTTTCTTTTTCTTTATTTTTATTATTACTATTTAGGTTGCTATTTTGCAGCAGTACTAGGCCAGACCCTTATATTTATTAAGATATTATATCTTTCTAATATTATAATTGCAACTAAGCTAGCTAATAGTATTTAGACCCTATTTTAACTAGATAATACTCGTATTACTAGTCTAACTAAAGCTTAAAATAGTTATAATAGCCTTCCTAACTCGTTATAAGCTACTTAATATAGTATAAGGTTCGTAGATATAACCTATAAAAAGGGTATTATAAGACCTAGAGAAAAAAAGGATTGCTAAGTCTATTTAGCTAGCTAAACGCCTCTGCTATTGCCTTTTTAGTCTAGGGATAATACCCCTACTATTAAAACTAAGGTCGATAGAAATCGCCTTACGGATTATATCTATTTAGCAGGGAATACCTGCTAATTATAGGTATTTAATAAGTCCCTAAACGCTAGGGGCTGTTTTGCTTAATACGCTAAGAAGCGGCCTTAAGAGGCTACTCTATACCTCTAGCTGCTTCTAGCTGCTAAGAAGCAGTCTTAAAAGGCTACTCTATGCCTCTAGCTGCTTTTAGCTGCTTAATCTAATACTCTAAAAATATCTATTTCCGCTATTTTTTAGTTATTTCCGCGCTTTTATAATAATTTCGGGATAGATTAACCTATTCTAAACGCGCCTTTAAGCGCTATAATAATACCTTTTTCCTCTCTTTTTTAACGTTTTTAAGCCTTTTTAAAAGAGCTTAAATATGCATTTTTCCGCTCTTTCCTTTGTTTCGCGCGACTTAGAGGAGGGTCTTCTATTATTCCGGCCTATAGCCGGCCTAAGAGGGGGTATTAAATAGTTACGTACTGTTACGTAGTTAGGCCGCTTAGGCCTCTACTCCTCTTTTCTCTATTAGCCTTTATAGCCTAGTATAGCATAATCTAAGCATTATAGGGATAATCCCTGCTTATATAACGTTCCTTCTTCTATACTAGGTAAGTATATAGATAGGTAGGTATATATGTATATATGTATATATAAAATATGTACGTATCCGTTACAGGCCTTTATGGTGTTGGGATTGGATTGGATGGATGAATGGGATGATGAATGGATGGACGGATGGATGGATAAATGGATGGATGGTGAGAGAGGGTAGGGAGGGGAGGGGAGGGGAGGGGAGGGGAGGGAGCCAAGACCCAGTGAGTAGGTAGCTGAAAAGTAGCCAAAGTTTCCTTTCTTTCTCATTCCTGTCACGGTCTCTTTCTCTCTCTTTCTCTCTCTCTCTCTTACTCTCTCTCTCTCTTACTCTCCCTCT
>LKCN02000007.1:3929119-3931619 GCA_001633055.2 Ophiocordyceps polyrhachis-furcata BCC 54312
GAGAGAGAGAGAAAGAGAAAGAGAAAGAGAAAGAGAAAGAGAAAGAGAAAAGAGGATAAAAACATTAAAAAGATCATAGATAATAAAGAACAGGCGGGTTGTGGGCGTTAAGAAAAGAAACCTTTAGGGGGGGGGGTGGTAGTGTGTAGTCCGTAGTAGTAGTAGTCAGTATGTATGTAGGTGGTGCCATGTGCAAAAGCCAAACATTAATCGCACAGGATTCAAACATTGATGTTGTATGTATGTATGTATGTTGATTAAGATTAAGAAAGACACTGTTTCGAAAATCCATAGGGCCTTTGTGCGTGTGCTTCAAGTTGAGACGGTGGTTCAGTTCCTTGGCCGAGAATAGAGCATCAGTATCACCACACAAGACAGCTTTAGCTACCTAGTTATCCGAAGAGATTTCATTTTTTTTGCCGTAATAAACCACTACCCGTATACGTATATACATTCTTATGTATTCACAGGTAGAAACCAATCCGCGTGAGAAAGAAGCAAAATTCATCACCAAAATCCCAGCCATCTTATCAAAACTGCTTTGCCCCCCCCCCTCCCCCGGATTCGGTCTGGAAGTGGCTGACCCCAAGCACACCACCACCTAAAATAGTGGCGGGCGTGCGGGCGGGCCAGTGCGCTCTCTCTTGGTGTCCCGTCCCGTTGCTCTAGTTATTCCGCACGTCCCTTTTAATTGCCGTGGGCCCCGATAAAAAAAAAAAAACTAACGGATATGTGCCAAGGACCAGTCGGCTTCCTTGTTGTTGATAGATGGACACAGCCTGACAGTCTGTCTGTCTGTTCTTTTTTTTTTTTTTATTTATCCTACCTCTACGGATATATCCGTACATATGTATTTCTTCTTTATTAAAGTTTGCTTCCTCTTCTCATCCTGCCTTGCCGAGGAATTCTCTGGGAAATTACATACATCCATATACATATACATAATGATGATATACCCATGATTCCTCTCTTCTTCATCCTTTCTTCGTACCTGGCAACAACCGGATAAAGAGAAAAGAAAAAAGTTAAAAAAGAAAAGACAAAAAGGTACCACAGCCGAGCCGCTTGTTACACAGTTCGGCCGCGTGCCTTGCGGCAAGCTCTCGATACGAAACCATGCATTTTATTCCCTTTTTATTTTAAATCCCCTTCCCTTCTCTTCTCTGTTATCGGCTCTGTTCCGACGGCTCTTGTGAGGGCCGACCAATCAGAGGTCGGTCATATCCGGGCATAACTCACCCCTGGTAACCTGCCCGGGAATATATTGTGCCGTGTGCCGCAGTGGAAAACGTGAAGACCTGCGAGGCGAGAAGCGCCCTGATCGAAACCTGTGTGAGTCGAAGGGGGTTCCCGGGCTCAATTTTTACCGGCTTACCCACCCGGGAATATCTTGTTGTCAGAACGGACGAGAGAGGTTATTGTAACTGAGCACAACTCACACCGGGTTCATGCTTTTCTTTATGCTGTATCGTACATACATACATACCTACATATATACATATGTACATATATATGTACATATGTATGTACGTGCATATGTACTTGTGCTTCATACATACATATGTAGGTACTAACTAGGATTAAGGATAAGAGAGCATATGAGCTATCTAAATCTTGCACCTATACACTATCTAGTAGTTCCGTCACAGTGCGCGACGCCGTCGATGCTTGGCCTGCGCCAACCCACTTTTTCCAGCCCGATAAGCTTCTTCAGACTGTGCAGCTACTTCCCCCCTCTCAACACGTTTTCGTCCTCTCACAAGTCACGACAAACCCCACCCACCACATCGTGACTCCGGGACAGAAAACCAAGCCAGCCTGGCTCCATAGTAATAGCAGCCGCGAACCCGCCCACGCACACGCACAACAATCCCATTCATTTAATATTCCTACCATGCGTCAACTTTGCCCTCTTCACAGGCCGCCGCCGTCGTCGCCGTTGTCGTCGCCGTTGTCGTCGTCGCCGTCGCCGCCACCGCCGCCGCCATCTCGCCATCTCGCCTCTAACCCGTCACATCAACCCTCGCATCGATATTATCGCCGTTTCATCTTTTCATAGCCCGGATCCCTCTCCGACACCCCTTTTCCCGACATGACGTCTTCGTCCGACCAACCCAGGCGCCGTTTCGCCCCCGTCCCCATCGAGACCACCTTTCAGTCTGTCCGCAACTCTCCCGAGCCCTGCTCCCATCGATCCGCTTCGCCGGCAATTCCCGACCCGCGCCTACGTTTTAACCCGCAGCTCATCGAGACCTCGAGGAGGACGCATAGGGCAGGCGATGTTTGCCCCGCAACCCGTCCGGCCGACAAGACCGACATCACCCCCTACACAAATCACATCTATCTGGCCAAGCCTAAGCCGCGTCGGAGGTGTCATCGTCACCACCACCACCACCACCACCACCACCATCACATGCCACCGTCGCGTCGCGAAACCGAAGATGACGACGTCAAGGAGTACCTCCTCCAGGTAACAGCCAGGGAGGCCGCCCGTCAAATG
>LKCN02000007.1:3936619-3939415 GCA_001633055.2 Ophiocordyceps polyrhachis-furcata BCC 54312
TTGTTCGCGCTGAAGCCAGGCTTGTCTTGAAGCGCTTCCTACCTTTTCGCCAGCTACCGCCGCGTTTTGACCGCTCCCCGCGGACACCGTCGCTCGCCGCCCTCACGTCGGTTTTTTCTTCCCCTACAATTACAAAGAAGCTCTGCTTGCTTGCTCTGTCGCTGACACCCACCTTCGTTCCCTACTAGCTGTATATTTTTTTTTTTCGCGCTTGTGCGCGCACACAACTTCTTTTCCGTCTCCGTTGCTGCATCAACTTCTCGTCCATCGTCCGCAAACGCTCGCTTTTTCCCACCATCACGACTGCAAACGCGCACTCCCGACCTTCAAAAATATTCGCCTTCGCGTCGCGCTCTCGTCTCTTTTTCCACCACCTCATCACCGCCCGCCTTTTCTCTCTCCGATTTGATGTCGCACCGTGTCGCCTGAACACCGTTGATCCAAGTGCGCCAACGGGCAACCATGACATCGCCAGGCCCCAAATCGCCAGGGCCGGATGCTCAGCCGCCGGAGCCTGTGCACGGAAAGGAATCGCACTCCAAGATGAATGGGTCAGTTGTACACGCTGTTCGTTTTTCAGTGTGTGCACGCCCAGATTTTGTTGACACAGTTTTTCTCCGCAGTCATCCACCCCCCGACGAGCCAGCGCTTGAGCCCAAACCAAAGAGCGCAGAAGAGCCTCCGACCAAGAAAATGCCCTCCGAAGGCGAGACCGCGCTCTCACCGAAAGGTGACCAGCCTTCTGAGAAGCCGGCGGACAAGGCTACCGACGACCAGGCCGCCAAGGCGACGGACAAGGCAGCTGACGAGCAAGCCGACAATGAGACGGAAAAGCCGGTAGACGGCTCGACGGAAAAGCCGGTAGACGGCTCGACGGAAAAAACTGTCGAGAAACCGGCAGACAAGCCCGCTGGCGAGAAAGACGAGAAGGCGACGGACAAGGCAGCGGACGAGCAAGCCGACAAAGCGACGGAAAAGCCGGTAGACGGCTTGACCGAGAAGCCCTCAGACGAACCTGCCGACGAGCAAGCCGACAAAGCGAAGCAAGCCGACAAAGCGGCGGAAAAGCCGGTAGACGCCTCGACAGAGAAATCTGCCGACAAGCCTACCGTCACACCGACCGGTGAGGAGTCTGCCGACAAGCCGACACCCGACGAGAAAAGCACCTCAATCGACGACACTGCGACTGAAGCTGGCGTGACCGAAACCGACAAGCCCAAACAGGAGACTCTCCAGCCAGAAACCACTTTTACGCCTGCGGCCAAGGATGACGATGCGAAATCATCAGCCGATCAAAAAGAGAAATCCGAGCCAGTCGAGGCAAATGAGCCAGGTTCGACGTCCCCCGATGCCAAGGAGTCGGTGTCGAAGTCGTCGGAAAAGCCCCTCGAAGCTGCAGCTGAGGATGACGTTTCAATGATCGACTGCCCGCCTGAAGTGGCAGACCATGATTCAGCTGCCCCAGTTGCAGACGAACAAACAGCTGCACCGACTTCCAGCTCTGGTAATAATCCTGAGCATGACATGGTCATGACTGACATGCCTTGCGAAGAAGAAGCTGCACAGCCGCCGAAGCCCTCTGTCTCCCATGACGCTGCGCCCGATGCGGCCAAAGCGCCGGTTGATACCGAGGTTGATTTGGGCTCCGCAGGCTTGTCACAACTGGCCATCGAGTCCGCTGGGAAGGAGTCGTCCCGGGACCCGCCACCGGCCGATGATGCCCTCATGGTCGACGCGCCTAGCGCCAAGATTGCCCGGGAACGTGACGAGGACCATGCCGAGGAGCCGGCGCCAAAGCGAGCCAGGACAGAACCCACTGAGGACGAAGCCATGCAAAAGACGCCGGCCGATGCAAAAGGCGACGCGGCAGATGAGACGGCTGCTGCGCCGGCTACGGTCGACGCCCCGATTCTCGACGAGCTGTTCCCGACTCGCCTGATCAAATGGACAGACGCGACCGTCAACGCCAGCCTCATCACCTCTTTCCAGCGTCAGGAGATCCGCAAGCACCTAACGAAACTTCGAAAGAACAAACTGGGCTCGCCTTTCAAGGACTCGGTGGAGAAGCTGTGGCCAGACCTGTGGAACTCGTACCAGCTCAAGATCGACAGGCCCATGGACCTGGGTCAGCTGGAGCGCAGCCTGCGTGTGGGCCGCGACGACTCTGGCAACGCCATGCAGTCCTTTGCCGATTTCAAGAAGAATCTGGCCCTCATCTTCGAGAACTCGCTGGCCTACAACGGCGCGGCGCACCATGTGACGGAGGCGAGCGCCAACGTGGTCAGGACCGTGTGGGAGGAGGCGATGAGGCTCCCATCGGAGGAGCCGGCGCGACCCAAGCCCCCGCCCAAGACCAAGCCGGTGCGGGAATCTCGGGCTGCCGCTACCAGCGCGGCCGCTAGCGCCGAGGCAGCGGCCCATCATCGCCCGTCGGCAGCGCCCACCACGACGACGACCGCTCCCGCCGGCGGCGATGCGACCGCGACCAAGCCGGCCGAGGCAGCCCTGCCGACGCCCACCACTGCCCCCCCGGCCGAGGCAGCCCCGCAGCCCCCCACGCAGGCCAGCGCCGTCGTCGGCAAATGGCAGCCGGGCGGCAGCGGTGGCGGCGGACATCGCCGTAGCTTGACGGCGGCGGACATTGACCGGCCCAAGCGCAAAGTGCGGGCGCCCAAGCCCAAGGACATCGACTACAGCACGAAGCCGTCGCGCAAGAAGATGAAGCCGGAGCTGCAGTTCTGCGACGAGGTGTTGACGGAGCTGATGCATTCGCGCAACCACAGGCAGAACTCGTGG
>LKCN02000007.1:3947653-3962766 GCA_001633055.2 Ophiocordyceps polyrhachis-furcata BCC 54312
CTCTCTCTCTCTCTCTCTCTCTCTCTCTCTCTCTCTCTCTCTTTTCTCTCTCTCTCTTTTCTCTCTCTCTCTGTCTCTCTCTCTGTCTCTCTTACCGAGCAGTGTCTTCAGTTCATCGTCGGGAAGCGCTTGTATGCGTATGTAAGTAAGTAAAAGGACCATAAGATAAGGCCGGGGAAAAGGACAACATCATACTAGCGTATCGTTATTATTGTTGATGATTTCATTCATATCGCTAAGCCACACCCACCCCCTATTGCTCACCCTAAGGCCCATCCCCATCCTCTCTCTCCGTGTCTGTCTGTCCCCTCCCCTCCCCCCCCCCTCCCCCCCTCTCTGTTTCTGTCTGTCTGTCTCTCTCTTCCCTCGTCTCCTCCCCAGTGACATAAATCAATGCATTCCCTTCCTCCTAGTCCTCCCCCATAGACCCTCTCTCCCCCCACGGGAGGGAGCCGTCCGGGACAAAAGGAAAAAAAAAATAAAAAATGCGCCATTTTTTCTTTCATAACAAGACACATAAAATGTTGTAACGCGTTTCGACACAACTTACATACATGAATAAAGGGGTTCCGACGACAAGGCTTTCTCCAGTTAAGCCTCCCTCGTGATCTGAACATGCCTCTTTTGGATTATCCGCGACGGAAAGATTAATGTAAGTGGACCGTCGTCGCCAATCAGAAATCAAAGCAAAGCCAAGCTTAAATCAACGTACATACTGGAGATCTAGGGAGGATCTAACTTACATCTACATACATACTACTACATACATACGTAGAGTTGTATGCATGTAAATCTAACAACTCTTTGCCATCATCATCGTCATCATCATCTCAACGTCACACTATATTTCTCCGTCTGTTCTGTCTCTCTCTGTCTCCCTCCCTCCCTCCCTCCCTCCCTCTCGTCTCTCCTCTCCTCTCCTCTCCTCTCCTCTCCTCTCCTCTCCTCTCCTCTCCTCTCCTCTCCTCTCCTCTCCTCTCCTCTTCCACACCGTTTTGCAACCCTCTTTCGTATCGTCATGTATTCTACTCCTCAAATTTTCAATGTCATATGACCATTTCACTCCCACAGCCCCGTGATATATTCATCTTCCCCGGATGTCTCATCTCGTCCCGCCCCTCCCCCCGACTCAGCACTCAACAAGCACAGATGCTTCGCCTCCCCCATTCCCTCTCCCCTTTCACGCCGCCCGCCCAAGCCAAGCGGTAGAACAACGAAGCTTGTTCTAGTCCGGAAGGTCTAAAAAAAATCCTTCTTCATTCTCAAGAGATAAAGACATCTCGGATGGACATGACCCGAAGTGGAAGGTAGAGTAGATTAGGTAGGTATGTATGTATGCACCGAAGAAAAAAAAAGGGGGAGGTGGGCTGTTCAACCCCCGGTCTCGTTGCACCCTTGCTATATATGTATGTATATGTATGAAGGCAGGTATGTAGATGATAGGCCATAAGCCATCCAATGATGGGAATTCGGAAAGAAGAAAAAGGAATGTGCAAAAGCAAACAAGTAGATAAACCGCCTCTCCTATCACCGTCCCGTAATTGGGAATGCCCATCACCGCCAAATTGTCTTATGACACGGCTGCTTTTAAATACAGACGGTTTCCCCGACAAAAACAAAGACCATCATCATCATCATCATCATCATCATCATCATCATCATTCCATCATCATTCCATCACCAGCAAAAAAAGATGCAGCTCCCAGTCTTGGCCCTCATCATCGCCCTGACGCGGGCCGCCCTCGGAGACACACAATGCGGCAACACCTTGTACTCCTCCTCCGACGTCGACGCCGCATCGGACGCAGCATGCCAATACGTCAGGGACGAAGAGACGGCCGGGAGCTCAACGTACCCGCACCGATACAACAACTTTGAAGGCTTCCGTTTCCGCGACTTCGCCGGTCCGTTTTACGAGTTTCCCTTGCTGCCGTCCGGGAGGCTTTACAGAGGAGGTAGGCGTTTGATCGATGGTGACCGAAAGCTTTGCTCTGACGTCGTCGTTTGCAGGGAGGCCGGGCCCAGACCGGGTTGTCATTACGGAGGATTGCGAGCAGGCTGGTCAGATCACTCACAGCGGCGCCGGCGGCAACAGCTTCATCGGCTGTTCTGGCACAGACTGAGTTGACATATGTATGTACATTTATCTATCTATCTATCTATCTACCTCCCCTCCCTATACATATGACTATGAGACATCTCTCTCTCTCTCTCTCTCTCAACTATTGATATATACATACATATACATACATATAGTATCTAATATCTATACATACAGTTCCGCTTTTCATCTCCAGAGCAAACCAACCCCCATCTCGTCTATGTATGTATGTTACATGTATGATATTGATACTACATACATTATACATACCTACATACATGTGTACATACACCATTATGCGTATATATTATTCGTACACCTACATACATACATACATACTCAAAACTACACCTACCTCACGCGACGTACTCCGCCCCAGAGTTACCCCCAAAACACTTCCCACTGAGCCTGTCACGGGAGCGACCTCAGACGTAAACTTGGTTCTTCCTTGCTGTACATTCGAGAAGCAACATGATCGGAAATAATCATCTTCTCCTGTCTTCTATTACTAAAGCCAAAACGAGTTCCTGTGACCGGATCTCTGCATCGCTTGCCTTCCGGACGAGCACAACGAACAGCAAACCCGAGACGACGACGAATTGCATCACCACGCCTTGAAACCCCGATGGATGACATCGGTGAGAGCCGCAAACGGCGGGGGGGAAGCTGGGCGTCCTCGCAAGGCACCTTACATACTTGCCCTGAGCAAAGAACGGTTTTGCCCACACCCCCCTAGCAAGGCTTTTTCCTTAGTCACGGGGAGTCCGGCCCCTTACTCACGGCTCCGGATGGAGAAACATCGTGTGAAGGCTTGCCCATCGCCGCGGATCGACTCGTGGTCTGATTTTTTTTTTTTTTCAATGTCATGGTTCGTCCGGCTTCCATTTCTAGCCCTCTCGGCTTATTGGGCTACTCAGGTAGGGAGGTGTGTTTTCTTTTTGTGTGTGTGTGTGTGTGCATCCCGTCTCTTGGTTTGTTTCCTCCCAGATCATACCGAGTTGCGCTCATCTCCATAGACAACCAACGCTCCGCTACGCCGTCAAAACGGTCTCTTCTGGTCGGTAACACGTCGATTTTTCAACTGTTTCATCACTGATGTCTGCATCAATCCAGAAGCTGCGCGACGAAGAGTGTAATATAGGTAGCGGAATGTAATCCATCCGTGCTCTTGTCATAACTCCCTGTGTTTGCCCATAACTTCTCCAGCCGTCTCGAAACTCTTGAAGAAGAGCTTTTCCTTCTACAGTCCCCGCACGTAACATTTCGATTTAAAACAACGCTCTAACATATAACCAAAGCCTGCCTTGTTTTCCCCTTAAAACCCCAACTCTTACTGACGTCTTCACCCCGAATCGAGTGTCAGATGGGCATAAGATGCCTGTGTTCTTGGCAGTTTCCGTCTCTTGCATTTTTCATGTCGACTGTGAAGATTGAGACGACTGACTCTTACACCTGCGAAGGAGTGTCTTCTGCGTCGATCGTTTATCGTCATGACTCAGGTTGTTCAAGTCAACGTTACTGGAGATATAAGCTTGACTTTGGTCATGATGCGGTCACCTGATTCGATCCAAGTGTTCTCTTGTTGTTGGTGAATTACTCAGTCTTTGTTGCTGAAGGGAAATCAAACAATAGCATCGCCGAGATAACTCATCACCGTGCCGTCCTCAGTAATCTACATACGACTCTGTCGCACATTATCCTTGATTAGCGAGCGATCTTGGTATGATTCACGCCGTTTGCTCAAGTTCTTGAGCCGTAGACACTTTTGCCTCTAGAGAATCAGCGTACCAATGGTAGACAGACGCTCATCACCACCCCCCTCACGGGCCTCACCCAAGACTAAGAGCCAACAACAACAACAGCCCGACCACTTCTTCAACAGGCTCACGTGACCGACACCAATCATCGAACAGCCCGGCAAAAGCCAACAAGACGCCGATCACTATCAGAGTCACATACATGATACATACAAGACATACGATGGCCTCGGCTACTGCCATCATCTACCGCGCCAGCACGACGGCGCCCGTCAACATCGCCGTAGTCAAGTTGCGTCTCCCTAAGCAATTCCTTAGTCATGGCGCCTCTGACAAGACCCCTTGGTGGGAGGCAGATACTGGGGCAAACGTGATACCGAGCTCAACCTCCCGACAAACAGCTCGCTCTCCGTCACGCTCTCGCAAGCCGACCTTCGCACCCTGACGACAGCCTCATGCTCCGACTCGTTCCGCCACGGCGACAGCCTGACGCTCAACGGCGAGCCGGCCGACGTGTCGGGCGCCCGCACGCAGGCCTGTTTCCGAGAGCTGCGCGCCCGCCGTGCCCGGCTCGAGGCGGCTGACCCGTCGCTACCGCGCATGTCGACCATGGCGCTGCGCATCGTGTCGGAGAACAACTTCCCCACGGCCGCGGGGCTGGCGTCGTCGGCCGCAGGCTTCGCCGCCCTGGTCAGGGCCGTCGCCGACCTGTACCGTCTGCCGGACTCGCCCGAGCGGCTCAGCGTCGTCGCCCGTCAGGGTTCCGGGTCGGCGTGTAGGAGCTTGATGGGCGGCTACGTCGCCTGGCGCGCGGGCGAGCGGCACGACGGCCTCGACTCTGTCGCTGACGTGGTGGCGCCGGCCTCACATTGGCCTGAGATGCGGGCCCTGATCCTCGTCGTCAGCGCCGCTAAGAAGGACGTCTCGTCCACGTCCGGAATGCAGCGGACGGTTGAGAGCTCGGGCCTCTTCTCGCAGCGGGTGTCGTCCGTCGTACCGGCCAACATGATGGCCATGGAGCAGGCCATCAAGGCTAGAGACTTTGCCGCCTTTGCAAAGGTCACCATGGCCGAGTCGAATTCGTTTCATGCCTGTTGCCTCGACACGTATCCGCCTATATTCTACCTCAACGACGTCTCGAGAGCGGCCATCGGCGCCGTCGAGGCCATCAACGCCGCCGCCGAGACGACGGTGGCGGCCTACACCTTCGACGCCGGGCCTAACTGCGTCGTCTACTACCTCCAAGGGGACGCGTCCACTGTTCTAGGGGCCTTTTCCCCCGTACTGGACGGCGTGGCCGGGTGGAAAAAGGACTGTCATCCGACGGCTTCGTCTGCCAGGCTGGATGAGGGGATCGCGCAAGCGCTCAAGGCCGGCGTCAGCAGGGTCATTATGACGGCTGTTGGCGAGGGACCGGTTCCTTCAGAGGAGCATCTGGTGGCGGGTTGAAGCTGTAGAGAAGCAATCGCTGTGCGCGATATTATCTCACCCTCACCCTCACACTCTCACTCTCGCTCTCGCTCTCGCTCTCGCTCTCGCTCTCGCTCTCGCTCTCTGTGTGCTTTGCTTGTGTGTCCACCCTTTTTCGCTGTGTTGTTGTGAACGAGTCCGAGTGTGTGTGTGTGTGTGTGCCTTGTGTGCCTTGTGTGCGCCGTGTGCGCTGATGATGATGATGAGTGATGATGACTGACGCCCTTTGCAACCTGAGGCATCAGTATCACCCTACCTACCAACTACCAGTAGGTAGGCAGTAACAAGGCAAATTTCCATCCACACACACAGTTTCGCCCAACCATCAAAACAAAAACACCATGCCTCGCCGGTTCGAGCCGTCGGACATGAACGGCGATGACTTCGCACACCGCATCAACGCCGGTCGCGACATCACCGTCGTCGAGCTTTCGAAATCCGGCCACGATCCTCGGCTGTGGACTCGCTCGGACAGAAAAGGCGTCAGTTCTTCCTATCTTCGTTCTTCACTTCCTCCCCTATTTCTCACCCGCCCGGTGATTTCTCCCCGCGCGCTCGGCCAAGTGACAAAGACCCAGAAGCAGGTCCGGCTTCGGCCTCAAGATGGCACGACCATGAGGTCGCTCCGCAAGGCCATCTTCGCCGCCTTCTTGCCCGTCGATTTCCCCAACTCGGTGTCGAGCGACTACCTGGCCTATCAGACGTACGACTCGCTTCAGGCTTTCTTCTCTACCATCACTTCGCTCCTTGCCAACCGGGCTCTGCTGCAAGGGTTGGGCGTCGGAGATGCCAACTCTTCGGCTACGTTTGCCATGCTGCTCACCATCTCGCGCAATGCCGTTTCCAACATTGTTACCATCGGCTTCGCTCATCGATTTGGGTTGAGCATCGAGCCTGAGGCGAAGAAGTATCGTTTTCTTGCCGATCTCTTCAACGACTCGGCCTTTTTCCTTGAGCTTTATAGCCCCCATCTGGCACCGTCGGCCAAGGCCTTGGCTCTTTGCTCCGCCGAGGGCCTTCGTGCCGTCTGTGGCGTCGCCGCCGGTGCAAGCAAGGCCGCTCTCAGCCTGCACTTTGCCCAGAACGATAACCTGTCGGAGCTGAGTGCCAAGGAGGCCAGTCAGGAGACGGCCGTCAGCCTCATCGGCCTCTTCGTCGGCAGCATCGTCGTCCGTGCCGTTCAGGATCAGACTCTCGTCGTGTGTCTCGTCGTCGTCCTCTCGCTCGCCCACCTCTGGACCAACTACCGCGGCGTGCGCAGCGTGTGCATGACGTCCATCAACAAGCAACGCGCCACCATCCTCTACAACGCCTACAGTATGTTTTCCGACGTCCTCTCCCCTGAACAGGTGGCAGAGAGCGAAAGCATCGTCTTCTGGGACGACATCATCCGCAATGCCGACCGCGAGCCTGCCATGCGCATCGAGTTTGCCACGAATTTCGGCCATGCCATACGGTGGGGTGTCAGCGACGTCCTCGTCGTCGACGGGCCCATGCACTCCAGATTCATCCGCCCTTACGCCCCGGGCCGACCTGGCAACATCAAGATCATGCTCTGGGACGGCGCCAGGCCGGAGCATGCCATCCTCGCCTGGTTCATGGCCATGGACACTGCCAGGGCTACCGGAGCCGCCGACCCGTACGGAGACGCCAAGGAGACCATCGACGCCAAGTGGCGGCCTCGCGCCAGAGACGACTCCCTGTGGGACGGCTTGGAAGCTCAAGGCTGGGATCTGGACACGGGAGCCATGGAGACGGGGCCGGGCGTACGCATCGGCGTCGAGGTTTCCGCATCCAAGGTTGAATAGCGTAGACTCACTGCTGGCTGTCTTGGGGCGTCATAGGGGAATGGCTAAGGCGTGTATGTAGATGATAGACGAGACATGACGAATACTCTCCCATAGTCTCCAACCCAAATCCTTTTTTTTTTTTTTATACCCTTTCCGTAACGCCCCCCAAGCTTCTTGGTATCATGATGCAAGAGAAAGTGGTAATAATGCACATACAAACCGTCGATACACCGCCGTCAAGTCATGTAGACTAAACCCAAGGCGCGCATCTTGACGCCTTCCCAGCTGTTCAGCTTCGGCCTGACATCGAGGTAGAAGGATGGTCCGGGCTTCTTTCCATCAGAGCGCCCGCTGTAGAAATCGATGACATATTCGACGCGGGTGCCGCAGCGGTCGATGACCCAGTCGTGGCGGTCGAAGGGCGGCGCATAGCCCAGGAGGGAGTTGAGGCGGGCCTTGGGTGTCAGGCAGTCATTTTTATTCGAGAAGGATTCAAGCTTCGGGCCGGGACAGCTATATCGGTCAGCGGAGGTCCGTGCAAAAAAAAACAAAAAAAAAAATCTTTGACGTCGAGGTCGTTTCATCGACTCTATCATCATGGTCGAGACGCACGTCGACTGTTTGAGGTAGGGAGCTTCCCACTGGCAGATTCGAGCCCAGGCACGCTCATTTACGGCGTTGTGAATGGGCACGACGGTCTTCATATCAAGAGCGCGCGGGTCATAGCCCTTGCGACGCATAGCCTCGAAGAACATCTTCTCCGAAGGATACACCCATCTCCCGTCCGGTCCCGAGCCAGACTCTACCTCTGCGTTGTTGGCCACGGGGCAGGCCGACGGGGGATTCGAAGCGGACGGAGACGCTCTCGGAATCGAAGAAACGGCTCGGTTTGTGTTGAGCTCGTTGCCGTCGTCGCCGGACGCCTTCGGGCTCCATATGTATGAGGCGACCTTCTGAGACCAGGGGCGCTTTTGGGCGGCTTGGCTGGGTGCTTTTCGAGACTTGTCGTCGACTGGACATGTTGGATTTGGGCCGTCGGCCATGATTTAGGCGGTTGAGGGAGGCGACGGCGTAGAGAGGGTAAGTAGAGCTGATGAGACGGGAATCCAGTAGGTAGGTAGGTAGGTATGCGATGTTGAAGGTCACGTGGAGGAGACACGTGAGTGTTTACAATTAATCGAGACAAGAGGATAATAATACAGCCCACGTGCGTCGCCTGAGCCGTAGGTACCTATTTGTCGTGACTCTTTTTACATACATACATATGTCTCGTTCCGGTCATTCATCGTGGTCACGATTCTTTCACCCATCGGGCTGACCGAGAGCAGGCCCGCTATAGACCGGCCGGAAGGTTGGGGGGGGGGGGGGGGCAACTGCTGGCTGGAGATATAGGGCGTCTTAGCAGGCCCTTTCGTCTCTCCCTCTCTCCCCGCCCCAACCTCTCTCGTCTGCCTCCTCTCAACCAACATCCGCCATGGCCTCTGCTGGCCGCTTGCCGGCCTTCTCTCCTGCGCTTCTCGGTGTTTCCCCTTCGTTCAGGGTAGCTCGTTTCGCCGGGCTGTTGCGTCAGCCGGACGTGCGCGTTCTCATCGCCTTTTGGCTCCTCGGTGAGACCACGTTACTCGTCGTCTTCCTTCTGCGAACGCTTTGCTCATGGGGTTTATCCAGGCCTCGTCAACAATGTGCTATACGTCATCGTCCTCTCCGCTGCTCAGGACCTCGTCGGGTCGCTCCCCAAGGGCATCGTCTTACTGGCCGACGTGATGCCATCCTTTGTCGTCAAGCTCGTCGGCCCGTACGTGATGCACGCGGTGCCGTACCGGGTGCGCATCCCCGTCTTCATCGCCCTAGCCTCAACGGGCATGCTCCTCGTTGCCCTGACGCCGCCCGAGCGCTCCGTCGCCGTCAAAATGGCCGGCGTCGTCCTCGCCAGCTTGAGCAGCGGCGGCGGCGAGCTCAGTTTCCTTGCCCTCCTTCACTACTATGGTCAGAACGGCCTCGTCGGCTGGGGATCCGGCACTGGTGCTGCTGGTCTCGTCGGGGCTGGCCTTTACGAGCTCTTGACTGCTGGTCTGGGCTTTGGTGTTCGCCAGGCCTTGCTTCTGTCGGCGTTTTTGCCCGTCGTCATGTTCGCCAGCTTCTTCTTCGTCTTGCCGCAGGGGCCGCTGAATGATGGCCCTCGTCATGATTACGAGGCCGTGCCGGCTCTGGACCCGGTGGACGGCGTCGTGACCGGTGCGCTTCCTGATTCGGCCGTCGAAGCCAGCGTTACGCCCAAATCGCGGTCGCTCGGGGCGAACCTCGGACGCGCCAGGTCGCTCTTTGTGCCTTACATGATACCCTTGTTCCTGGTCTACGTTGCCGAGTACACGATCAATCAGGGCGTTTCGCCGACTTTGCTGTTTCCTCCAGAGGAGTCTCCCTTTAGTCAACTTCGCGGCTTCTACCCCTTTTACGGCTTTCTCTACCAGCTGGGCGTCTTCATCTCCCGCTCGTCGACTTCGCTTGTCCGGGTGCACAATCTCTATCTGCCGTCGTTCCTCCAGGTCGGGAACCTCGTTCTGCTGACGCTGCATTCGCTCTTTTACTTTTTGCCGTCCGTCTACATTGTCTTTCTCATCATCTTCTGGGAAGGCCTCCTCGGCGGCTGCGTCTACGTCAATTCCTTTGCCGAGATCTTGGAAAAGGTGCCGGCCGAAGACCGTGAGTTCAGTCTCGGCGCGACGGCGGTGAGCGACAGCGCTGGCATATCGGTTGCCGGCATCCTCAGCATCGCCGTGGAAACAAGGCTGTGCGAATATCAGGTTGCTCATGGACGAAAGTGGTGTCGGATGATTTAGACGCCGGACGCTCGACGATGATGCTGGAGCTTTTTTTTTTTATTATTTTCAACAGTGTACCCAAGAGTCTACCTCCTGACACCGACGAGGCCACGGCAACTGGACGTGGTCCATGTCGGTCACCTCGTCGGGTTCTTCCTGGGCAGGCTGTGGCCACTCGGCTGCCGTGTCGAGGTCTCGCATAAGCTTGATCCAAGTCATGCTTCTGCCGCGCACTCCTCGTCGATCCAGCCAGAGGCGAATGGCAGTCCACTCCATGCGGACGCGCAGGCCGGTCCACCAGAACTGGAAGCGGTTCAACAGTCCGAGCCAGTAGCCAAAGAGCCAGACGGCACGCTCGTCCTCGCGCTCGAGCAAGTCACGGAAGCGAAGCTCAATGTCCATGACGACGAAGAACTTACAGTAGAGAAAAAAATTGTCGCACGTCGGCTCGATATGGCTGAGGTGAAGGGCCACTCTAGCTGGATCGTGGAAGACTCGACCCTTGTGGCCGTCGGACCCGAACAAGTGCTGCCAGTGAAGGGGAAACACGGCGGTTGTTCGACTGCACAGGCCTGTGTATCGACTGCACAGGCGTATGTAGTAAAAGACTTGGGGCAAGCAAAAGACGTCGGTGAAGACGTCGTCCCTCCGGAAGGCGTTGGTCGACATGACAAGCGGCTTGAAGCCGAGCTGCAGCGACAACCAAGCTAGCCTGTCGGGCTGACGGCTGAAGATCCATGACTTGGCCGGGTCGTCGTCTTCGACGGCGGAGAAGAAGAGAACGTTGAGGAAGAGGGCGGTCAGGACGATGGCCTCTGCCGTCTTGGGGTCGTCACGGGGTCGTTGAAGGGCGGCTCGGAAGCCGTTGAGGGCGAGGGACCCCTGGGATTGCTCGGCCAGGCGGCTGGGTTGCTTTACGACGGAGTGGTGACGAAGATGAGAGGCGGCGACGGCGAGGAGTGTGTCGAGGAGGAAGGGCTGCGAATTTCCGAGGGCCAGAAGCTGGCTGGCCTCGTAGTTGTAGGGGAAGGGCCACTTGAAGGAGGTGAAGAAGTGATGAAGCAGAGCATGTCGGGGGATGCCGCGCGACTGACGGGAGGAAGAGGAGGAGGAGGCGGAGGAGGAGGAGGGGAGAATGGAGTCGACGGTGGATAAGGCGGGGGAGGCCGGGAGACGGTCACGGCAGAGACGGCGTCGGGGGGATCATGGGCGTAGGCGCAGTGGGAAGCGAGACGGCGGCATCTGTCGCAGCTTGGGCGACGTTGATCGCACTATCGTTTTGTGGGTTGATGGCAAATAAAAAAAAAACCTTGGTGTAAGTTGCTGTTATTGGATTGTATCGTGTTGTTTTACCTTGACGCGCCTCAGCTTGCAAGGTAGGCAGCCGAGGCGAGATTTGGTGTGAGGCTTGCGTTTTTTGATAGGGACGGGAGGAGGAGGAGGAGGAGGAGGAGGAGGAGGAAGAAGAAGAAGAGGAGAAGGAGGAGGAGGAGGAGGAGGCGAAGGCTGAGGAGGAGGGGGCGGCGCCATCTCGGTGGTTGCGGAAGATTAAGACGCGGTAGTCTGGTTTAGGGACGGGGGGATTTGAGGAGGAGGAGGAGGAGGAGGAGGAGGAGGAGGAGGAGGAGGAGGACGGGACCTAGTTTGGGATAGATGGGTAGGTTGATTCACAAGCGGTTAATTGGGATGAGGAGGAAAGGAAAGGAAAGGAAAGGAAAGGGAGAGAAGAGAAGAGAAGAGAAGCGAAAGCGAGGCGAGGCGAGGCGGTTATCTAGAGGACGACTGATGGTTATAGGCTGACGGGACCGAGTCAGCTTTTTTTTTTTGTTTTTCTTCCTTGCTTTTGGCGAGGTTGGACACGGGGTGCTGCGTGTGTAAATTGTGTGGATGGATGGATGGGATGGGTGTGGTAAGCGATGTTGGGGGAGGGTTGCTGGTGCGCGGTGAGACGGAGTTGTGTCTTTATGGGTATGGCTAGGTAGGTATGTATGTATGTATGTATGTACGGAGATGTGTTGCTGTATGGGGAGTAGGTGAGGTTAGTTGGGGTTGTGCTGAGGGATTGACTGTCTGTTGCAGTTGAAGAAGGGTTCGTTCGGTGGGTGTTGATGTCTGGAGAGGAGTCGGGGGAGGTTGTTTACATAATACCATACACTTTATCTTGGTAGGTACATACATACCTGGGCAACGAGACTACAGGCAACCCAAGTTTGGGTGCAGGTAGAAGAGGAAGTTGTATGTATGTATGTATGTACGGGATGATGATTTAGATGGTCTTGAAGGTGAGGTGTTTTTCCGATTCTGCTGTGATGAGGCCGAGCGAGAGGGCGCCGCTGCCATTCATCATGGTGCGGATACAGGGGATTCCCCGCCCCGTGTCCCCTCCAGGCTCCAGCCTCCAGTGTGTCAGGATCTCAGGTGAGATTCTGTCGGAATCGGAAGGTCACGTGGAAGGAAATGTGCGGAGAAGAGAGGTGTATGTGATCTGTATGTTCCTTGTGTGTTCCTTATGTGTTCTCTATCTGTTCTCCCTCTCCTTTCCTGCTAAGAAGAGCTCTTTATATACATAAGATCCGAAGAGATTTCCTCTAAGAATATTAGATAGCTAGTCTTCTGCTAAGACGATTATTCTAAGGTTAGCGAGGCAGCGCAAATTGCTGCGGAGCCTATAGGCCTTATATAGCTATGTAACTCTAAGAAGGCCTTCTTTTCTAATATACCCCCGCAGGTTTCTTAATATAGTTAGGGAGCCTAAAAAGAGAAGAAAGAAGGACTTTAGAGTATTTATTACTCTTTCTCTATTATATTTGCTGCTAATATTAGTATTTATATATTTATTACTTATTATTACGGTATATTTGCTACTAAGATTAGTATATATATATTTATTTATTATAGTATATTTGCTATTAATATTAGTATTTATATAAGGTTAAGCTATATTTATTGCTAAAATTAGTATTTATTAGGTCCTGCGCTATATTTATTGCTATATACCGAGGTATTCTATCGTTTTATCTATTAGCGTATAGACCCTACTTTTTCTTACTATTATTCCTAAATAGCTCCTTAATACTTTTTTTGCGGAATTGCTATTTTTCTCGTAAAGTTCGAATATTTTATTGCTAAATTCTTTACTATTATTCCTCTATGCCTATTAGTATGTATCTTTCGTGCTTAAAATCTAAGGCACCCCTATAGTATATAAGGGTCGAATACCCCTTTTATTAGCAGGCTCTTTTCTTCTCTTTTTCTTTTTCTTCTATAGGATTATTCTTTTATATAAGTTATAATCTATTATTTATTCCGCAACGTTCTTTGCTAATAAGTATATATAGTCCGTATTCTGCGATAACGACGACGACGATAACCGACTAGATAACCGAGAATAATACTACGGAGGGAGAGGCCTGCGCTAGCGCCCGTAGGGAGTAGGCTAGAGAGGCCGTTATCCCTAATACGGTCTGTCCCGCCTATATCTCCTCGGGTGTTAACGCGGGGCAAGAGGTAGAGGTGTTAGAGGTAGAGAGCCCCGCGGAGGAGGCTGCGGATAGCTAGGGCGAGGCCGAGGAAGCAGGGGAGGATGGTAGCGAGAACCTCGGGGGGGCCTACGTAAGTCCCTCTAATTCCTACGGCCTGTATTCTAATTCCTAACTCTTTTCCTCTTAGCAGGTAAAGGCCCTCGTAGTGCCTAGGGAGGTACGGGACGCTCCTTGCGTTCTATGCCTTACTAGGGGCCTCGAGTACTAGATCTAGGCTAGGTCTACCCGAGCGTTTTCGTGCGCTAAGTACGCAACGAAGGGGCGGAGGTATAATAAGGCACCTCTTGTGCTGCGCTAGATTATAGCGGACTAGAGGGCCGCCTAATCTAGCTAGCGTAGGAAGGATATAGAGCACCTCTGCTGCCTAATAAAATCTATAACGACGATAATGCGTTATATTAGCCTCCTTAAGGCCGCAAAATACCTTCCTACGTAAGTATAAATTATTATAGAGTTCCTATTGCGTTATCTAATTCTTTTTAGTAGTACTACTTATTAGGCCCTATTAGGCGCGGAGCTTATTGCTAACAATAACGACGATACGACTGCTGCTAACGCTGCTGCTGCTATAATTCTTGCTACTGCTAGCGCTGCTGCTGCTAGTATTCCTGCTGCCGCTGCCGCTAATAATAACGATAATAAAGATAACAACTCCGACGAAGAGGAGTCGGATAACAATAATAATAACAAGGCTAATAACGATAACGACTATAACGCTCCGGGCCTTTCGGCCGTTATTCGTGTCTTTCGTAGCTAGGAAGGACGGCTAGCCGCTATCGAGGCCTGTATCGATGCGGAGGCCGCCGCCTTTCGTGCGGAGTTAGCTGCTGCGGCAGCAAAGAAGAAGATAAAGAAGAATAAGAAGAAGAAGACGATAACAAAGACGCTAACAACTGCTACGCCCGCTACCCCGACGAAAAATAGGCAGGGGGCGGCTGCTACGACGACTATAATGCTAATAACGCTGACGAAGACGCCTCGTAAGAGGGCGGCTTCCGCCGCAGCAGGCTCGGCCCTAAAGAAGGCTAAGAAGGCTAATTAATATATTTTGTTTCGTCTCCGCATGTTTTTGCTTAAGATCTATTATAACTAAAATTATAGATGTTTTTAGTACTTATTTATCCGCGTTAGTTTATTCGTAGGGAGATTATTTCCCCGTGTTTTTCTTCGCCCTTTATCTCTATAATTATTTTCTTCGCCCTTTATCTCTATAATTAATTGTTTTTATTAAGGGTTTTCTCCCCTTGATTTTATGCAGGCTATCTTCTTCGCCCTTTATCTCTATAATTAATTATTTTTTATAGGGGTTTTCTCCCCTTGATTTTTATACGGGCTAGCTAGGCCTTATTATAATAGTTTATTTAAGTTTGCTATTTTTATTCGTTAGTATATTTTCTTATTATATTATACTTATCTTTTCTAGCATAATTCCTTTAGAAACTATTATTGTTTTTTAGGTAGCATATTGCTAGAAAGCTGCGGCTTTTAACTATTAGGATCTTAGGTAAGTGTGAAGGAATCGACGAAGAGACGATACTGAGTCGAACCAAAGAGGAGTAATAAATAGAACTACCGAGAAGAGAGAGAAAGGAAAGGAGAGAAGCTCCCCGCCAGCTAGCTATATACCTCTC
>LKCN02000007.1:4011304-4033583 GCA_001633055.2 Ophiocordyceps polyrhachis-furcata BCC 54312
TATATATATTCAAACCCCCCCCTTTCCGTCCGTCCATGATGGCCTGGGTAGAGGCTCAAGGGCAAGACGGAGAGAGAAGAAAGACTCTGTCGCTCACGATAGACTGCCATATCATTTCCCAGCATACAAAAGATACAAGGATGCAACGCACCGACTTCTTTCGGCATTGTCCCCATCGCGGACTCCTCACTCCCCTCCTGGACGACGACACGAAGCGTGACTGCGACTATCGATCGTGGGACGTCTACGAAGTCGAACACATGGTGGCGCCCAACAGCAAGAGACTGGTCATCTGGCACCACAAGCGCGTCTCAGCCGTCGTCTACCACCAATTCAAAGCCCTCGAGGGCCTGGGACCGGGGGTGACGCAGGGCATCTTCGCCCGCACCGACTTCGAAACCAAGGACGTCTATCTCATCCTGGCCTACAAGGGGACGATGAAGCAGAGAGACAGAGAGCCGTTTTTCCAAATCTGCAAGGAGGTCGGAAGGGAGGCCGTCGTCGGCGAGCCCCTGGAGTTCCGCTTCGCCGATGCGGATAAGACGATGGCTGAGCTCTGGGCTAGAGCCAAGGAAGCTGGCATCATGGGAGTCAACAACAGGGTGGAGGAGTACGATCGCGGACTTACATTCGACGAGTTGCAGGATTACCTCAAGCGAAGGCCTATGGTGAGAGCATGAGTCTCATCTGCCTACAACCCTCTTTGTCTATAGTTAGATGACGCACTCGTAGCCTTTTTACTCTCCGAACCTTGTAAGTGACAAAGAAAGAATCACAGTCGGCCGGTGAATCACCATCATCCTGCAAAGCTAGTGAAACGACGTCACTGACGACGATGAATCGTCATGAGAGCCCTTTTTCACCCCATCAAGGAAGCTCTTTTTGGTCCTCTTCTTAAACCCCTTCCCATCCCCCCCCCCTTCCTTTTCTTTTCCGTCCTTCTCCTCACCTTGCTTGCTTGGAAGAAGAAGAAGAAGAAGAAGAAGAAGAAGAAGAAGAAGAAGAAGAAGAAGAAGAAGAAGACAAAGAACGTCAAGATGGCATCACCTGGTAAATACCAGGCCCTCAAAGCCGACATCGGCAGCCCCCTCAACAGCAAAAGGTTCTACTCCGTCCTCGAATGCGACGTCAAAGAAGACGAGTCGGGAACCAACCCGTGGGGAGAAATCATCCTCTACAACGCCCACGTAACCAACGTCATCTTCTACAACTTCCCCGGCCTCAAGGCCAGCAGCGCCGACACGCACGTTGTTCAAGGCACCCGCAGCACGGCGGAGTTCATGACGCAGGGCAGCAACGGGACCATCACCGTTGTCCGTCGCTGGGGGTACATCAAGGAGTGGTGCGTCGAGTGGTTTCATGAGACGTGTGAGGAAGTTGGCAAGCATGTCAAGGTTGGCGATATGGATCAGTTGATGCGTGATCTCTGGGATAGGGTGGACGAGGAGAGGATTTTGAGGAATATTCATTGAGGGATTGTTTATATAGCAAAGTAGGCGAGGACACGAGCCTAGGACCTACGGGTAATTCGATTTTCATCTATAGGGTTGCTGTAAGCCAAAGTCCCATCTCCGTCTGTCATCACAAGTCACAGAGACAAATCCCCAACGTCTATCCGACTCTATCCCTGTTTTTTTTCCCCCTTCATCTCTATCCACTCAAGCTCTGCTTTGCTTCAAGGAACTCTAAAGGGATGGGCCTCGGTGTTGAGAACAAAGTGGTCAAGACTGATGACATCCGGCGGCGAGAAAACAAGATAGAAGTACTTGAGCGTCTCCGCCAGCCAGAAACTCTTTGGTTCCCCATACAACATCAGCAAAACGAGATTACATGGGAAATATATATAAAAGACAGATAGATAGATAGATAAACTCACCTCCATGTAATCCTCCTTGGGGAGAGGATACTCGGCCTTGGTAACGTCCAGAACAGCCGCGTTGGCAAACTCGGTCCTCGTCCCGTTGCTAACAGCCAGGAACATATCCCAAGCAGCGTCGCGGAACTCGTCCCTGCCCGTAACGCGATAGAGATAGAAGACGCTCTCTATAGCCTCCGGCCGCAAAAGGTACCGCGCATCCTTGGCATGCGTGAAGCCGAGCGGCAGATGAGCCTTCCACTCCGGGCTCGCCTCACGAGAAGACCGCCACAGCCTCTCGTCCCACCGACAGTCCGACCGGTCGGCGCAGGGGACGGTGGCGAGCCTCTCGGGCATGATGCCGGTGGCGAAAGACTTGTATGCCAGGATGAAGCCCCTCGTCAACCTGTCGCCCAGCTGGACGTAGTCGGACCGGTCGAGAAGCCGGCCGGCCAGGGCGAAAAGGCCACCGAGGAAACAGGCAAGATGCTCCGTCTCCGGATCGAGAATCGGCCCCGAAGGCCCCATGTTGACGTTGCCCGGGAGCAAAACGTCTTCTCGCCCGGGCAACATGGGACGGAAGAAGAAATGACGGTCGGCGACGGAGGCGAAAGCATGGAACATGTCGTCGTAGCCTCCTCCTCCGCTCCCAGCCAGGAGCTGATGCATCTTGGGGAGATACTCGAACAGGGAGTCGACAGAACCGCCCAGCGTAAAGGACTCGCCGTCCACCACGTTGGCCTTGTTCATCGAGACGAACATGGGCCACACGCCAGGAAGCCTCGTCTTGTTCTGACCCCGTCGGAAGACGTCCATGACAGAAGCAGCCGCGTCGTAGTACTTGGCATCGCCGGTGAGTTGCGACAGGCGCGTGAGCTCGAGGGAAAGCGTCCCGGGCGACGCGGCCACCACCCGGCCCTCAACCTCCAAGCCGTCGCCGGTGCGAGCAGCCTCGAGGTCGATGAAGTCGACGGGCATGCCGTTGGCGGTGTTGAAGGCGCCGTACAGCAAATCGCCCAACTCGACCGCCTTGGCCAGCAGCGCCGGTCGGAGACTGACGTCGTAGGCGGCCAGCAGGCCTCCAAGGTAGCGGATGTTGCTTTCGAACACGTTGATGCGGTTCGTCGTGGCCTTGCCGAAGTCGACGGCGACGACGGCCGCAGCCGCCTCGTCGAACTCGTCGCGGAGGCCCATGATCCACAGCGTGTCGAGGCTGTCGACCAGCGTAGCCGCCCAGCCGCCGAACTGGTCTCTCCCTTTGCCGGCGATGGGCAGCAACGCGTCTCTGCCCCAAGCCAGTCGCCGATAGCTAGCCCAGTTAGCCTGGAAGAGCTTCCGCACCTCGGCAAGACGGCCGATCCTCGTCCGGGCCTCGGCCTCGGATTCCGGTCCGAACCGGTGCTGAACCCGCGGCCGCCGGAGGGGGGCGGCCACGTCCCGGGCTCGGCCATCTTCTTCTTGACCGCCGTTGCCGGTCGATGCCGCAGTCGTACCGCGCCCCAGTCAAAGCTGCTGGGCCGACTCTTCAAATTGGTCATCGGTCGGTTCATCCAATCTCGTAGCCGATCCCATTCCGACGACGACGACGACGACGATGACGATGATGATGATGATGATGATGATGATGATGATGGCCTTGGTCGCCAAGGAACCGCCCAAAGGTACCATAGCGTCACGACCACGAGCAAGCCGAGGATGACGTCTCGTCGTCTGCACGACCGCCGGCGGGTGAATCGATCCTTGGCCATCGAGATCTCTTCACAAGACAAAGGGCTACTACGATGCCGGAGGCTGAAACGCTGGGGCATGGGTATCAGAATTGGACTGTGGTATGTATCCGTAATGCGTGCATATGTATGTATGTATGTAGGTATGGATGGGTTGAAGGTAAGATGGAGAGGGAGATGATCCTGCCTTACCTTGTTAGCAGCTCGACTCGACTATCTCAGGTGAGAGAGAGGACAGGTTCAACGTATGATTAGTAGAAGCATCTCCCTCGCCCCTATGCTCTCTATGCGGACCTAGTCCTTTACAGTCTAGCTGTCTCAGGAGTGAATAAAAAAAAATAGGGGCCCCCCTTTGCTTTTCACTGCCTATAGCATGCATTTATACATATATGTATGTACTTGGTTAGCAGGGGGAAATGGACAAAGGACGAAGCATCACCAGGCTGCCATCATCATACATAGATATACGTCCATACATAGTATCTAGGTATGTTAGAGTATATAATGTATGTATGTATAATGGCATCAACGACGACAGTAACAAAGGGGGTATGTAAGCGTACAAAACGTAGGTATGCATGTACAAATATATGTAAATACAAGTTGTCTTGCTCCTCCTCCTCCTCCTCCTCCTCCTCCTCCTCCTCCTCCTCCTCCTCCTCATCCTCTTCTTCCCCCCCCCCCCCCATATCACTCCACATCAGACAACCGCCTCCGCCTATCCCTCAACTCCCGAATCTCCGTCTCGAGACTGCCAAGCCGCTGCCGAGCCGCCTGACGGTCCTGGTTACGGCCCTCACGCTCCAGCCTCAGCTTAAACTCCAGGTCTCGAAGCCGAAGCATCCACCGCCTCTCGCTCCCCACCGGCCCCGGCGCCGCCTCCCCCCCCGCCAGCGCAACGTCCATGCCGCCCCCCATCATCGGCAGCGCCTCCGTCGACGACGTCGTCGTAGCCGCCGACTCCCGGCTGCTCCGCTCTCCGCGTCCGCCCCGCGATGATCGGCTTCTGTCCCGATCTCCCGGCCCGCGCGGCACGAACGGAGACCCGGCCGCGCCGCCTTCCAACCCCGCTTCCGACGGATGATTCGACTTGGCCATCCTGCTTCGAGCCTCGTGCGCTGACCGGAGAGTGGCGTTCTCCACCTTAAGCTGTCGGAGCGCGTCCTCGAGATGCTGCGTCCGCGACGGCAGAGGCTCCCCCTGGTTCATCACCGAGTTCCTCACCATCGTCTCCAGCCGGTCCAGCTTCTTAACCCGCACCGCCAGTCCGTCTTCGAGAGCGCGGTACTCGCGCTGGAGGTCGCGCTCCACCGCTTCCGCCTTGGCCCGGAGCGCCCCCAGCACCCCCTCCGTCGTCTTGACCGCCGCCAGCAGGTTCTTGGAGAAGCCCGGCAGCCGGTTGGCGATGACCTCGACCGAAGGCACCGCCTGTCGGTCCACCAGCGCGTTGCCGTTGATCCACTCGCGCCCGCACAGCGCGCTGAGCCGCTGCCACAGCGTCAGCAGCAGCTCGTTGCGCTCCCGGAGCTGATCCCGCGCCGCCTGCTCCAGCACCGCCATCCGCTTGCGCTCCTGGCCCCGGCTGCTCTCCAGCTCGGCGATGCGCAGGTCCTGCGTGCTGGTCGTCTGCGTCAGGTGCTGGTTCGTCCGTCGGTACTGCTCGAACTGCGCCTTGGTGTTGCGATGCGCCACCCGCTCCTTGTCCAGCATTTCCGCCACCCGTCGGCTCTCCAACGCGTGCGACTCCAGTAGGGAGTCACGCTGCTTGATGATCCGATCCTTCTCCGCCGCCGACGCTCGCGTCGTATCCAGGTCACGGACTGTATTCTCCAGCTCTCGCTGTAGTTTCGCAATCGACTGAAAAAAAAAAGGGGGGGGGGGGACTTGTCAGTGGGCCGAGGAAACGAGAAGAAAAAGGGGGTGAAGAGACCAGACGGTTTCCCCTTACCTTGAGCAGCGACGAGCGCGTCCCGTTCAGGTCGCCCAGCGCCTCTCGCAGGTTATTCTCCAGCTCCAGTAGCCTCTCCTTCCACTCCGTCGCCTCGACCTCGCGCGACGACAGGTTCTTACGCAGTCGCCGCATCTCGTCGCGTGCCTTGGAAGCGTCCCGGTTAAGCTCGTCCACCACCTGCTGAACCTCCTCCTTCTCCCGGTCCGCCACCTTTTCTCGTTGTATCCGCTCCTGTTGCAGTCGGGTGTCCAGCTCCCGAGCCCGTTCCCGCTCCTCGCGTAGGCCCTGTTCGGCTTGTGTGAGCGCCGCCTCGACCTCGCCGATGCGCATCTTGTCGGCTTCTTGCTCCTCGCGCAGAAACTCGATCTCGCCCTGTGATGACTCCTGCTGCACCGCCAGACGCTGGTTCTTTTCGTTGGCCTCCAGCAGCTTCACCTCGAGCTCCTCCAGCTCCCGGTTAGCGGTCTCCAGCTCCCCCTCCAGATTCCCGATCCGTCGTATCTTCGCATCCTGCTCGTCTTCGAGCCGCACGAGGGCCTCGCTCAGCTTCCGCATCTCTTCCTGCAAGGCGTCAAAGTTCTCTGAACGTTCCCTGAGTTCCGCCTGGACGCGTTGCACCTCCTCGTTGCGTTCATCCGCCTCAGCCTCGAGAGCGTCGATTTCCTCCTGCGCCTCCAGCCGTAACGCCTCGAACTGCTCTTCCATGTCACCCTGCTCGCGCAGCGCCTCGTCCCTCTCCGCCTGTAGCGCCACCAGGTCGTCCACGGCCGTGTCGACGTCTTCTCGCAGCGAGGCGGCCGCCTCATCGGCCTGTCGCTTACTCTCCATCGCCGTCTCAAAGTCCTCCATGCAAGACTCGAGCTCGCGCTGAAGCTCCTGGTTCTGCAGCCTCACCTCGCTGACCTTGTCGCGCATCTCGGCCAGTCGATTCTCTAGTTCCTCTCGCTGCTCGTCCTCTTCGTCTGCCGTCGTCAACTTCGTCTTGCCGCTGCCACGGGAATGAGGTCTTTCTAATCCCCCGGCCCGGGATGCCGACCGCTCGAGAATGCTGTCCACTGTAGACGGGGCTACGAGACCGCCGCCGCCGCCGCCGCTTCCGCTGGCGTGACGACGTTGCGCCATTTTCAGATCCTCGATTTCCTGGTACAGTCGCTCCTTTTCGCGATTCCTCGACGTCAGCATCGAAGTTTGAGCGCCAACCTCGCGTCGCAGCTCGGCATTTTCGTGCCGCAATTGTTCGCTCTCGCGACGCAGCTCCTCGACCAGTGTCGTCGCAGAGCTAAAGTTTGCGTTGGACTCTCCCTCGCCTCCGCCTGATACACGTGAGACGGGCCGCGAGGTTGACGGGTCGCGGTCGCGCGGCTTCTTGCCCATGTTGTAGATAGTGGTCGTGTGCTGCGAGCCCCCCCGACTGCCGCCCGCAGAGGCCTCTCTCTTGACCCGAAACACCTCGTCCCGCAGTCTTCTGTTCTCCTCGTCCGCCTGCTCCCGGCGCGCCGTCTCCTGCTCGAGAAGGTCTTTCCAGACGTCGGCTTCCTCTTGGCGTCCGAGGCCTTCGCTGTTCCGGTCGCCGGATGTCTTGACCATGTCTGCCAGCTTCCTCTTCTCGGACTCCCTGTGAACGGCATCGTTGCGTAGCCGCTCGATCTCGATGGCGTATTCCTCGACACGTTCGCGTAGGTAGATGAGCTCCTCTTCGCGCTCCCGCATCTCTTCGTCGTCCACCCTCGACGCCTGACCGGTCGAGGATGTGCCGCTGCGGGCGGTGCTCGGCCGATTGTCGTCCTCCCTCGCATTGCGTTCCAGCTCCTTAACCCTCTTCCTGAGGACCTTGTTGTCCCGTTGCAGAACGGCGAGGTTGGTCTTGAGGTCGACGTTTTCCGATATCATCTCTCGGATGCCTTCTTCGGAGAGCTTGTCCAGCCGGTCACTGAGAAACATGACCTTGAGCTTCAGGTCAAAGTTTTCCTTGGATAGCCTCTCGATGGTGCTGCTCTGCTCCTTGAGAGTCAGGCTCCTGCCTCCGCGACTTGCCGTGCCCCCGGCGGTGACCGGAGGAGGCCTCCGCGGCGTTTGAAGCCCGTTGTTAAACTTGTACTCCTTTGCCAGCGACTCGGGGACCTGAACGCTCCTGACGTGCTCGGCTATGACCGTGTCGGTGGGTGCGGTGTCGATGCCGTCCTTGGACGGCTGCCTGGGCGTCTTGTTCGGGTCGCCTTGGCGCGTCTGCGGGCGGCTGTCGATCTCGACGAGCGGCGAGAGCTGGCGGGCGGCGGCGTCCAAGTCGTCGTTGGCGGGTCCGGAGGCCATGCTGCCGACGCTGGTCGATCGAAGAAGCGGATTGCTGGGGACTCGGGGCGTGCCGAGGGTGGTGGGCACGGCGCCACCCGAGCGTAGGGCGTAGTCGAGTCCGAGCCCGAGGCCGACCGTCGCGTCGCTGTCACCGTGTGATTCGGGATTGGTGATGAAGGATGAGGTGGAGGAACGCTCGCTCGAGTGTCGGCTGCGGAGGTACTTGTTGGGTCGCCGACCAAGCCGCAAAGAGGGAGCTTCTGTGGAGGCGCCGACATCGACGCTCTCGGCCCGAGACCGGACGCCGGTCGCGGCATCATCTGTGCCGACGTTTTCGGCGTCGTCGCGTCCGCTTACAGCGGGTATCACCGTGTGGTGTCTAGCATCGCCGCCACCAGCCCTGGCACGAGACAGGCTCCTAGCGACTGCGGCGGCCGTAGGCGACGAGTCAAATTCCGGGCGGCTGGCATCGGCATCAAAATCGTCGCCGATGCGCGGCACAGGCTTCTCGGGCGAGTCGAATAGATACGTGTCGTCGATTCCCGCGGCTGCGGCGTCGGAAGTGCCCGTGGCGATGGGCGACAGCGCGGGCAGAAAGCTGGACTCGACGTCGTTGAGATGTTGACGCACCGCCTCCTCAGACAGGGCATCGTCTATCTCGCGGGACTCGTCGATGGCCATGGTTCCGATCTGACTGCTATCGTGCGGCGGCGGCGACGGCACCTGGCGCGGCGTTCTACCGGGAGGCGCGACATCCTCTTCCATAGCTTTTGGCGAGGTTGACGGAGGCGGTTTGGCGATGATGCCATCGTGACTCTCGCCATCAGCCATGGCGCATGGCCGAGAGAGGAGGGCGACGCCCAGAAGTCTGTTGTATGCTATATGAGGAGATCTGAGTCAATCGTACAGCCGAAACGGCGTATTCGTACTATGCATGTGTGTATGTACAGTACGGGGATATTTCTGGGGGTGAAGGCTGGCCCTGGCTGGGGCAGGCTCGTGTTGGTTTTTACGAGCATACGAGCGGGGGGCTTACAGCGTCGTTGGGCACTGTTGGCTGCTGTCCAGCCACTGAAGCGTTGGGGGCATCCACCCACCTACAGCGTTTGACGCGCCCATCATCACAGCGCTCTCGTTGCCAGGGACACCGATTACTCAGCCTGTGACCCCATGGCCGTGTAAATGCGAGGTATGTAGATACTGAAGTGGTCTTCGATTTTCCAGCAGCAGCAGCAGCAAAGCACTTGGACAAACTAGCCTCCCTTTTCCAACGCCATCCTCGAGCCAAGGCTATCTACCTAGTTGGAGATCTTGGGATTGACCTTCTTTCTGCTCAGGGTGTCAGCAGTGCACAACCAAGAACGAGTGCGTGCAGCAAGACTCACCCAGTCGCATTCTCGTAAGCCTGGCGGCCAGCGTCGGTGATCTTCTCCTGCGTGTTGCGGTCCATGGAGTGTCCAGACTTTTGCGTCACCTTGTCGAAGGCTGCGCTTCTCGTCAGTTATTAAGAGTGCGAAGAGGAGGACAGGCTACCGACCCTTGTCGACGTAGTCCATCTTCTCGCCGCCTTGTTGGTTGTTGTTGCTGTTGCCAGAACTGCCCGAGGCACTTTGGGCGGCCTTCTTGACGAAATCCATGATATTCTTTGGTCTGTAAGGTAATAGTAGTAGGAAGACGATGTTGGAAGGTGTAGATTAACACTATGGAAGGATCTGATGAAGAGAACCGGTTTAAATACGCGACCAGCCAAAGGCAAAAGCCTCCCTCCTCCCCCCTCGCCATGACGGCACGTCTGCCCATGACCTTGGAACGAGGCAGAGAGAGAGGTCCAACACCTACGTCATATGACCCCTCCTCGCTTGTGTCTTACTCGTCCATCATCCCACTCGGCCTCTGGACTCCCGATCCGGACCAGACCCTAGGCCTGTGCTGCGGCAAGTTTAAAGTCGCGCCGCCGGTGCTCCCGACCTAAGCTATTCTTCTAAGTATGTCTGGTATGGAAAGACTCTGAGACGATGGTGGTTGCGTCGAGCTACCTGGTTGCGAAACGCCCCCAAGCTTTGTGCATGGCCACAACGTCGTCATCGTCCCTAGTTTTGGGTTGTTTTTTTTTTTCCGCGATAGGGGACTGTGAGACGAGAGACACGTTCGCTGGGCTTCGATTGCAGACATGCTGTGTGGCGGTCACGAGTTGGCAAAGACTTGATATGCCATAATCATGACCCAGACGAGGAAGATGGCTCCGATCAGCGCCATGGAAAAGACGAGATGCCACGACTGGCCTGCCGGACACGTCAGCACTCTGTTAGAGAAACAAGAAACGACACTCACAAATGTTCTTCTGCTGCATCCAGGCCAACGTCTCAGCCGTACGACCGGTCGGATTCTGACCAAAGACAAAGAGGTTGCAGTTATTCTGGACCGAGCCGTTGGGCCCCCAAAGCTGAGTCGACACGACGACCAGTCCGACAAGCCACATGACAAAGAGCATAAAGGCGCCAATCATGACAAAAGCCGGCAGTAGTCTTCGGTTGGCGATGAGCCAGAAGAGTCCTCCGATGAAGAGTATGGCGAGGCAGCCGACGGTGATGTAGTAAGGGAAATACCTTTTTGTATGCGGTTAGCCCAGGCGGGTGGCCGTGAGTGAGGCCGCTTACCACGGCACCGGTAGGTCCAACTGAGACTGCATCTGGATGAAGATGGAGAAGACGCCGACGATACTGGACGACGCCAGAAGCATGACGAAGATCCAGAAGTTGAGCTGCCATGGAGGCCAGTTGTAGGTGCGGATGTGACCGACGACCCGACGGCTCCTGTACGGGTAGCCCAGCGAAGTGCCGCTGACGAGCGACATGGCCGCCATGGCGAGGTAGAGGAACGATGATGATGAGGGCCGACCTCTTCGCGGACGGACGCTGCGTAGGTAGATGATAGAAATACATGACGGGGAAAGGACCCTTGTGCATTACATACATGCGTACAATGTTTGTGTCGTATTCCCGAGGTTGCCCGCCTTTGTCCCTCTCTCCCCCCCTGGGGGACGCGCAGCCCAATCTGCAGCGCCCAAAGACGGGACTCCTTTGGGCCGGGTATAGCTTATAAGGCATCGTCGCGTCATCTTGCCTCCCTCCGTCTTTCAGGCAGATAGATGGAAGGTATGCATGACCGTCAGGCGCGACGATAGGGGATTGGGTGACGCCCAGCCCGCCCTGACAGGGCAAGACGATCGTGGCTCCCCTGCATGGAGCGTCGCAGCTAGCCAAAAGTAACAACACTTTGTAACTACCTACCTATCCTGCACACGTACAATACCCCCTTTTGACACCGAGAAGCCAGCCATATGCAATCTAAAACAAAGTCTAAACTCGCTCGTCTTCTTCTTCGTTTTTCGTTGGCTAGAGCAGCGTCTCGCCCAGCGCACAGCGCACCAGCGAGCAGCCGGCCCGTATCGTCTCCTGGGCGCCGGCCTCGGTGGCGGCCAGGCTAGGGTTGACCTCGACAAGGTCTATGGCCACGAGCTGGCCGGTCTGATGGACGCTCTCGCAGATAAAGTCACCCTCGCGCAGCGTCAGGCCGCCTCGTACGGGCGTGCCAGTGCTTGGAGCCCACATGGGATCGAGGGCGTCGACGTCGAAGGACAGGTGGATGGGCGTGTTGGTGCCGATGTGGGCGAGAGCCATTTCCATGACACGGCTTATTCCATGACTGGGGCGGGACATGACATAGAGGGGGGGTTAATAAATCATTGATATGGATGGGCGGGGGGGGCGGATGAAGAGGGCAAATCATACCGGTCGACATCGTACATGGAGAAAGCCTTGATACCGTGGTCGCGCAGAATCTTCTTCTCCCCCGGATCGACGTCGCGCAGACCAATGTAGACGAGCTTGCGGACGCTGACGCGCATGTCGTCCTTGATCCAGCCAAAGTATTCATCCTTGTCATCGCGGGCGAGGCCGGTCGCAAAGGCAACAGGCATGCCGTGAATATTACCGCTATCGCTCGACTCGGGCGTGTTGATATCAGCGTGGGCGTCGACCCAGATGACGGCAATGTCGCTACCGAGCCTCTCACGGGTAGCCCTTGCGCATCCGGCGAGCGAGCCAATGGCAATGCTGTGATCGCCGCCAAGCGTAAGGACAAGACGACCTTGGGACGCTTGTTGATAAACCTGCGAGGCCAGCTCCTTGTTTACGGCCGATACCGTCTTGGGATTCTTCATGCCGCGGTAATCGGGGTCCGACTCCTGCACGAGGTGACGGTACTCGTTGACGTCGGAGTCGCCGTGGATTCGATAGCCGAGTTCATCGCGGATTTGCTGTATGAGGCCGGATTGAATGAGGGCGGCTGGTCCTGCGTCGACTCCGGCTTTGGGCTGGGGCGTGTCATTATTTTGTTGTCTTGCGAGAGGGAGACTAGGGCCAGGGGAACGTCGCAGTCGCTAGCAGGAGGATGCAGCTGGGATGGATGGATGCCGGGGGGGGGGGAGACACATGCTGCACAAACACACATGCATACATACATACACATACATGACATAGGTATACAGACAGAAACGTATCTCCAGAAGAGAATGAAGTTGAAGAGACAGAGTAACAGACAAGAAGAGAGGAAAAAGAAAGGAAAAGACGTCATACGTACCTGACCGCCGGAGAAGCCAACAGCAACAACACCGAGCTCGCCCGGCTTATCGAGGAAATGGCTGACAACAGAGTGGGAGTTCATGGCTGTAACCGTCACAAGAGGGCGCTGTGAGGTGTCGAACGTTTTTTTTTTTTCCCGCTCTCTCTCTCTCTCTCTCTCAAGGAAAGAAACCAACAGAAAAAGAGCCGATAGCCGCAGGTAAATACCCAGCTATTATAATAATGGGTCGAGCCGGACGGACACAGTCTGGTATGGATGCCTTTTTATTTAGCGCGCCGAGGGGGCGAGACGTCAAGGTAGGAAGGATACTAGGTCGAGAGGCAGAGAGGCAGGGAGAGGGGTGAACGGACAAGGAAAGAATAGATAAGGAGGGAGAATGGAGAATGGGGGAGAGAAGGGAGGGAGGGAGGAGGGGGGGGGGGGGTGTTAAGGGAAGAGAGATAGTAGTAGTGGTAGTGGTAGTGGTAGTAGAAGACACTCACACCGTTAATAAAGAGATAAGGGCGACGACAAAAGCCCGCCTCATCGAGCTATACTCCTAAGTGCAGGTCGGCCGAGCCAGCAAAGATGATGCCTGCCAAGGAACGACTCATCTGACGGCCTCGGAGTATCACCTACGACCAGGTCTGTGACGACGGCCGGGTCCGTTCGTGTCATCATCCACTGTTAGGTCCCTCCATTGTTTTCATACATACATACAAACACATGTATGTATGTCGTATGTAGATATCTCTTTCTCTCTCTCTCTCTCTCTCCCTCTCTCTTCCTCTCTCTCCCTCTCTCTCTCTCTTGTCTCCCATTCCCACTCACAGTCGTCTGTTTTTCCGTCTTCGCCTTCTTCCGGCCGGTAACCCGGAACAGCTACTTGGCATTTCCACGAGTCCATGGACCTTCTCCTCCTCCCTCCCGCCACACACACTCTCTCTCTCTCTCGTTTTCTTTTTCTGTCTTCTCTAGGTATGAAAGCATTCCTTTCGGTCAGAGAAAGCACGTGGTCCCTCCGGCTTTGTTGTCCATACATAGAGTCACGCTGACCTTAGACAGGGGCATAAGCCACCCTCGAACTAACTGTTCTTACATACCATTTACCTAACATCCATGCTCATTCTCCTTCTTTCCTTCTTCTAAAGGTAAAAAGTACGGATAGCTCTCTTTCTTTTGATCATGGTCAACTCCGTCCGGTCGCTTCCGCTTCCTCGGCGCCACCCCCCCCCCCCGGAACATCCCGGTGCTGTGCCTCAGACTTCAGCTCGAGACGCCGCCAACGATCTCGGATGCGACGCTCCACTGCCGAGCTGGCTTGGCTTCTTGGCCTCCTCCACCACGATGCCACATGGAAGCTTCGTAGGCTCTTCCCTCCCCCTCCCTTGCCAACTCCTCCCAAACTTATGTATAAACCACCATGCATCCTCTCCACCCCAAACAAAAATAAGTAGGTAGGTAGGTATGTGTGTGTGTATGTATGTATGTATGTATGACATTGTATGCACATAGATACATTACACGCATACACACCCACAAGTTCTATCCAGAACGAGACAATTCCATCGTCCAACTACCCGTCCTCCAAAACAGCGGAACCCCTTTCCCCTATCCCCAAATCCACGAGGGCCTCATCCGGTAACGGACCCCCCCTCCACTCTTCCGTCTATACACATGTACAAACACGCTCCCATCACACCATGTTGTCCTTCAAATCCAAACCCTTCCGCGATGCAATACCCATGCCCAAACCCCATCGACGGAAAAGAGAACGGCCACAGTTGACACGTTCGATCGATCGTCGCTCGAGTCGCGAGACGCCCATCGTCTCAAACCCCCAAGCTGTCACACAGCGGCCCACGTATGTTACCCATCATAGCCCGAGCTCCGTTGCATCTCGTAGTCTTCGTACAGTCGTAATGTTGCCATAGTCATCGTTTTCGTCGTAAATTCGTGTGCCTTTGTCCCTCTCTCATGGTTCCCTTTTCATCAGCTCGAATCCATCTCCATCGTCTCCAACTCGTCAAAATATGGCAATTCGCGCGCCAGTGACGTCCCAGCCGCGTCGCCGTCCGAGTCCGGCTCGTCCTGCTCGTCGATCCGCGGCTCCGGCGGGTCCTGGAAATGTAGGCTGCTGCGGTGCAGGCGCTTTCGCAGACGTCGCGCGCTGGACCCTACGTCGTTGACGTCGTCGAGGGCCCCGGTCTCGTCATTGTCCGAATCACTGAGCTCGCTGTGAGTTCGTTTGCCGAAGCTGCTCGACAAGCTCACGCGCCGGTGTCGCCTTAGTTCCTGTCGCCTCTGCAGAAAGGCTTCTTCGTCTTCGTCGTAGGGGGCACTCGGGTCAGGGTTCGAGGCCTCTGTGCTGCAGTTGAGATTTTTGAGGTCTTGCATCATGCCTCGGTCTAGGTCTTTATGATCTTTGGGACAGAAGCTACGAATCGACTCGATCTCGGTCGGAAGAATGGCTTCGGGGTTATCGTAGTCGCTATCCATCGGGTCAAGGTCTTCGATAATCAGCTCGCACTGAACCAGCCGCATTGTCTGCACGGGCTCGCAGTCGGAGTCGGAGTCGGAGTCGGCTTCGTCCTCTTCCGGTTCGGCATGTTCGTCAGTCGAGATGGCGGCAGCAGCAGCAGCGTCAGCCGATGGAGGCGGGGAGCTATAAGCCTCGACCTCGGCTGGAGACGAAGCCGGGTCCGAATCCGACGGCTCTGACGACGAGCGGGGGCTCAGTTGCGTCGGGCCCGCAGCCGGCCGGTAGCTGAACTGGTGGCCATTGCCCATGGGCTTAATATTAGGATCCTGCGACAGTGGGTGCGAGAAGCGGTAAAACGGCGCCGGCGGTGGATGCGCCGGCCTGTGGACGGTGGGGGTCTCGGGCGGAGACGTCGGTTCGGCGCCGCCGCATATTCCGCCGCCGCCGCCGCCCGAGAGCTTGAGGCTCGGCGTAGGCGCGCCCCGCCGGCCATCTTTGATCTTGGCCATGACTTCCTCTTCAAGGGGCGGTGGGGAAAAAAGAAGTCACGCCAACCTTTCTTTTCCTGGTGTGTTTTTATTTTTCTTTCCTTCTGCTTCCAAAAAGGGGGTGTGTGTGAGCGGGAGGGAGACGGAGAGAGGTGTCCCCTTTGGCGGTCAACCGTCAGCCGCAAGCAATGATTGGATCGCCCGCCCGTCTTGTGATTGGATTGATGGCTGACAGGCCCAAGGAGTCGGCTGCAGCTTGTGGGGTAGAGCGATGCTGCGGGGATGGGGGCTTGTTCTTCGTCGAGGCCGTCACGGCGTCGTGACCCAAAGACGGAACCTCCAGCGTGGAGGAAAGCAATGCCTGCTCGTGCTTGGGATCATGATATATGCACTGGTGACGTAGAGGTAGAGTCCCCGGGGGCGCAATCTTCAATGGGGAGTAGGCCGTCAACGCGTTGAGCAGGTTCTGCGAGAAGCAGTCGAGGCAAATTTGGGGGGGGGGGGAGGGGGGGCAGGCAATCTGTGTTATATACCTACCTACCTATGTGTATTTCATACGCGTCGTCGCTGTACGAATAAGACCGTCAGGGGCCCATGACCAGCCCATGATGACACGAGCCTCGCTTACCTCTCACCGCGGTGCACTTTGCCTCGTGGCCACTTTGGGCATCAATGCTCCGAAGGCCTTTTAACCTTGACTAAACCCCTTTCTTCTCTTTTTTTGTTGCCCTGCCGTCAGGACAACGCTGTGGGCTTGTGGTGTCGTATCATTCACAATAGCATCTTATTTTCCCATCAAGTCCTGGACCGCTAGTCCCTATAGGCTTGGAACAGGGTCTGAGAGCGTCTTTGGGCTGCATGAAGCCGGCTTCGGAGGAGGATGAGTTGGCTGCGGAAGAGTGCCCAAAGGATTTTGGGAGGGGAAAGATGTGGCTGAAGTCAAGTTACACAACCATCAAGCGTCACGCCGTCATAGTTGAGTGATTTGGCTTCTGATTTCAAATGCTGTTTCATTTCGGTGAACCTGTGGCTATTGACTGGCGGGTTGTGAACAATGAGAGGCCTTTCTTTCTCTTATCACGGCCCTCTTGAAAACAACCCGATTGTCGGCCCAGGGATGTGAATGGCCTACAACTACAAGCCTTACTCGCTTAGCTTCTGTGGGTCATCATAGCTTATAAGCAGTGGGCGCTAATAAGTTGAACCTTGGCTGAGTCACTGACATCTTCCGGACATGGCCCGTCAGATTTTCCGCCCGCTATTCACTGCAAGTTGGACAGACGATGTCCTTCCTGCGGCCATAAAAGCCAAAGGCATCGCCATCTACGCTGCTCATTTAGTGCAGCGTGTCCTCGACTGCCAGCGCTGCCAGTCACGACATCCGCCGTTCTTCAGACCATCGCCGACGGACCAGCATGAATCCCGCCCAGGGCCAAATGCCCCAGCAGAGCCAGGGTGCGGGTCAACCCGGCCCTGCTGGCCAGCAGCCTCGCCCGCACCCAATGTATCTACCGGATCAGATCCGAAACCTGCCAATGCTCAGCGAAGACGAGAAGAGCAAGTACGAGGCAGGACTGCGAGGATTGTGGGCCAAGGCCAACAATTCACCGGCCAATAGCCCCGAGCAGAACGCCGCTCGCCATAAGATCATAGAGTTCTCCAAGATGCTCATCTCCAAGATTCAGCAACGCCGCAGCCAGGCCCAGCAGCAGGCCCAGCAGCAGGCTCAGCAGCAGGCTCAGCAGCAGACCCAGCAGCAACAGCAGCAGCAGCAGCAGCAGCAGCAGCAGCAGCAGCAGCAGCAGCAGGGGCCGGGGCAGGCGACGGGACAAGCGCCCGCCCGGCCTCCTTCGGCACAGCCGAATCCGTCCGGACAGTTCAAGGCGCCGGCTCAGACGTCGGCTCAGCAGCAGAAGCCGTCTTTGGCAGCAGGCGGCGGCGCCATGGGATTTCCTCACGCCGACAACGTCACTAGCCAAGCTCAGGCTCAACAAGCCCAGACCGCCGCCCAGCGGCCGAAAATACCGGACCATATTCTGCAGCACGTGAGGCAGATGACGTTCCGAACGCCCCTGCAAATGGCGGACAAACCGGCCGCAGACATTGCCAAGTGGGCCGACGAGATGAAAGATCGTTACGCGCGCGCCTTGTTCACCATGGAAAGCAGTAAGAGTAAGGTTTCAACCTTGGAAAAGGCCTTGAAGGAGAGAGCTCAGGCTGGTAAGCCTCTCAAAGACGACGAGCTTCGGCAGTACCACCTCCGCCGGGAACAACAACTCAAGTTTTACGGCGAGGCGCACAAGTGGGTAGATAGCGTGCGTAAACAGCAGGAGAGTATCCAGAGTGCCCAGCAGGCCCAGCCATCCGCTGTTCAGCCTTCGGACGCGACACAGGCGACGAACACAAACGCCGCACAGAACAAACCGCAGATTTCGGCGAATCAGGGCGCGGCCCCACCGCTCGTCAACGCCGCAGCCGAAGCTGCCAAGAATCAGCAACAGCTCGCGGCAGCAAGCAGAGCCTCACCGGCCATCACAACTTCGCAGCCACAAGTGCGCCCAGGCCCCAGCCCGCAGCAAGCATCGTCTACGCAAGGCCAGGTTCAAAATCCAGTCATCAAACAGGAGCACCCGCCGCCTGTGAACGCGGCCATAGCCTCGTCTATATCACATGCTCAGGCCCAGGCTCAGTCACAAGCCCCAGCATCCGCTTCCTCGGTCCCCGGACGACCTCAGCCGTCCGTCGCAGCCGCTCCTGGCCAGGCAAGGTCGCTCAGCCATTCTGCCGCACTGTCGCTTGCCAACCAGAGAGCCACCATCACGCCCGGCAGCGCTCCTATCCCGGGCCAGCAGGGCAACGCCAGCACACCTTCCTCGGCGGTCAACCCGGGTGCGATGCAGCAGCAGCCACAGCAGCAACAGCAGCAACAGCAACAGCAAGGCCATCCTCACGCCCACCCGACACAGCAACAGCAGCCGCCGCTGGCGGGACTGGGAGCCAAGATGCCTATTCCCAAACATCTGCCCGAAAAGGCCACGACCGTGCCTCAGGGGGTCACGGTCGGCGGCGGCGTCAGCGCAGGCCGGCCCACCTTGTCGCAGGGCTCTGGCACCCTCGGTGGCGTGATGAACCAACCGCCGGTAGCGAAAGTGCCGGCCTATAACCACGAGGCCGAGGGCGACCACGTGCTGAGCAAGAAGAAGCTGGATGAGATGGTCCGCCAAGTTTGCGGCGGCTCTGGCGATGGACAAGAGGGCAACCAGCTCTCGCCTGAGGTTGAAGAGGTACGTGTTCAGTCCCGGCTGCGTGCGCCTTCCGGCGGCTAACGGGAAAATTCTGCAGAATATCCTCTGCATGGCCGACTCGTTCATCGACAACGTGCTGCACACGGCATGCCGCAACGCCAAAGAGCGAGGCTCCAAGGTGCTCGAGATCCGCGACTTGCAGCTGGTGCTGGAGCGGACATACAACGTCCGCGTGCCGGGCTACTCTTCTGATGAGCTCCGTACCGTCCGCAAGGTGATGCCGTCGGCGGGATGGATCGCCAAGATGAGTGCCGTGCAGGCGGCCAAGGTGATGCCGGGCAAGGGGGAGCTTTGAGCCGATTGACAATGTGCAGGCGTCCGGGAGAAGACTCTTTCGCAATTTTTTTTCCTGTTCGGGTCGGATACTACTGCCTCTAGGGACTGGACACATGGATACCGCAGCGTTTGGCGTCAGGCAGGGACCGGGGAGCGCGCACCTGACGGGTGCCTGATGAAGCTTTTTGCTTGTGGATTTAGTAGCACATGTGTACACGCATCACTACATACCATGATACCGCATACTACTAGTCTACTACTCAAAGTAGTAGGCATGCTATGTAGGTAGGTAGGTTGTAGTTGATGTGAATCAATAGCACAGGCTCTATTACTGCTTTAATTCTACTCCTTACGTGCCTAAATGCCGCCTGCCACCTACGCCCTAGCTAAGTATCTCCTCAGTTGTCTACCTCCCACCAAAATTCTCAGAGACTGGAGTTGACATGTGCGGTCGAGGCTGAGGCATCAGAACAGCTGATTCGCCTATGGCGACACCGTGCCAGTCGCATAGATCATACGGCCTTGTTCTTATCTAATAGCCTAAAAGGCTTCGTAACACCTAAAGTGATAGAAGTGATAGGCCAATGATGCTTGCTAGTAACGCAAGCTTAGGTAATCCGATCTGGATGTTCCACCTGGGCGCGCTGGCCTGGGCGCCGGTACATTGTACAATGTACATACATTCTTGCATTAGCACGGAGTACATGCTTTGCTCGTTGCTCCTAAACCCCGGCTGGCTGCTTCAATCTCGGAGCTCGAACCTTCTTTCTCATCTCGCCGATTAGCAAGGCAGCGACCGTATCTCTGCCGCCAAGCAAAAAGGCCATCCTGTCTCTCGCGCCTCTTTTCTTTCCACAAGCCCAAGACCGTATCTCTCTATCCTTTACCCGCTCGAGCGAGGCAAATTTGGCCAGAAGCGCCTTGGACCCGTCGGTCGCCACGGAAGCCACTTCAGTCCAGTCATCATCACCCCCCAGCACCAGCACCACCATCATCATCATCATCATCATCATCATCATCATCATTATCACCTGTCATCATCACCTGTCATCGTCATCGTCGCCACTTCGCATCGCCGGCCGTTGCCATCGCGAGACGCCTACATCATCCATCTACTGAACTCATTCGCCATGCCCGGAAAAACCCCCAAAAGTAACGGCGACGAGCCGGTCGAGAATGGCGTCAGAGACGATGCCGACATCAAGGACGCAAAAGCCAAGGGCAAGAAGGCTGCCAAGGATGGCGACGACGATATGACTGTAGTGGTGCCGCCCTCCAAGGCATCCAAGCATCCCAGTCGCTCGCAAGATGCCGATGGAGACGTAGCTATGGCCGACGACGACGACGCCAACGCAGAGGCTGAGGTCGATCCCGCCCTGCAGGCGGTGACAGGTATGTTTGAAGACGCTCCCTTGTGTGGAACACGTGGCTGACGCTCTCTGGCCTGCAGACATCAAGAGTAATTTTGCCCTCCTTGATCGTGCCGTCGTTCTCTTTGACGCCAGATTTTCTTTGCGAGCCCTGAGGTCCATCTCCCTCATCCGCAAGCGCTTGACACCGGACATCATCGGACAGGCCATTGTCGATACATTTCCTGCTACCGTGACGTCGGGAAACATCGCCAAACAACTTCTGGTCGCGATCGGCCGTGAGAGCATGCCTCTCGGCCGACAGCCCGGTCCTGAGATGGACATTGACGTTGACGGCAAGCCGGTTAAGAACGGAACCGCCAAAAAGGAGACCAAGGAGATCATACCCGAAATCGACATCTTCCTCGGCATTCTCATTCAGGTCTACCTATTCGATAGCAAGCAGTACCAAAAGGGAGCCGAATTCTCTCGCTACCTGGCCGAGCGGATTCAGGCGCTCAACCGCCGCACGCTCGATTCCCTCTCTGCCAAGGCCTACTTCTACTACTCCCTCTTCTGCGAGCACATTGCGCCGCTGCCGCCGTCTCCCGAGTCCCCCATCGTGGCCATCCGGCCGACGCTGCTGGCGGCCCTCCGGACGGCGGTTCTTCGCAAGGACATCGACACCCAGGCCTCGGTCATCGTTCTACTGCTGCGCAACTACCTGCTGACGTCCCACATCAACCAGGCAGACCTGCTCGTCTCGCACACGCAGTTTCCGGAGAACGCGGTCAACAACCAGGTGGCCCGGTTCCTGTATTATCTCGGCAGGATCAAGGCGATCCAGCTTCGGTACACGGAGGCGCACGAGCACCTGACGGCGGCCACGCGCAAGGCGCCTTCGAGCGGCTGCGCGGTGGGCTTCTCGCAGACGGCCACCAAGCTCCTTCTGGTGGTGGAGCTGCTGATGGGCGATATCCCCGACCGGGCCACCTTCCGCCTGCCCTCGCTGGAGGATGCCCTACACCCATACTTTCTGCTGGTGCAAGCGGTCAGGGTCGGCAACCTCGAAGACTTTGAGACGACGATTGCCGACCATGCCGATACGTTTCGACGCGACGGCACCTACACGCTCATCCTGCGCCTGCGACAGAACGTCATCAAGACGGGTATCCGCATGATGTCGCTGTCGTACTCACGCATCTCACTACGCGACATTTGTATTCGTCTCCACTTGGGTAGCGAGGAGTCGGCCGAGTACATTGTCGCCAAGGCCATCCGGGACGGCGTCATCGAGGCTACACTTGATCGGGAGCGCGGCTTCATGAAGAGCTCGGAGATGGGCGACGTCTACGCCACGAGGGAACCGGGCGAGGCGTTCCACGATCGAATCCAGGCGTGCCTCGCTCTTCATAACGAGAGCGTCAAGGTGAGTGGCCTCGGACTCGTATCACGTTTTTGATGTCACTAAACAAAGATTTACGCAGGCCATGCGCTTCCCAATGAATCAACACCGTCTCGAGCTCAAGAACGCGCAAGAAGCAAGAGAACGGGAGAGGGAGATGGCCAAGGAGATACAGGAAGGTGATCTGGACGAAGACGATCTCGGCGGCGACTTTGAGGGCATGTAGTAATTTCGCTCTCGAATCCGGTGCCGGTGCCCCCCCTTTTTTTTCCTTTTACTTTTTTTTTCTTTCCCATCTTTTCGTCTTTTCTTTTCTTTTCTTTGTTCCCGTCGTTTCCACCGGGACGATATATCGTATCAGCACTAGTGGTCGCAGAGTTTAGGCGGGCGTTGATGGTCTCGTCGAGGGCCTACTTCGTTTGTCTCAAGGCTTGTCGGGACGGGACGGGGATGGGAATGTCGGTTCGAGAGAAGAATCGTTACCGGCATGGGTTGAGGGGAAAGAGAGCGATATAACAGAAGAGAG
>LKCN02000007.1:4041261-4069629 GCA_001633055.2 Ophiocordyceps polyrhachis-furcata BCC 54312
CTCGCTTCTGCTTCTTAGTCTTGCCTGCCTTTTTGCCTTCTTCTCGCTCTCGCTCTTTTTCTTCTCTCCGTGCCTTTTTGCGCTCGCTCTTCGTCTTCTTCCGTCGACCGTCTTTTCCATCGTCCACGGAAAGTACTCCGTCATCGTCATCCGCGTCGCCGCTGGCACCATCACCTTCGCCTCGATCTTCCTTCTTCTCTGCTCCTTCTGCCTCTCCCTCTCCCTCTCCTTCTCCCCCCTGCTCCTCCTCCTCCTCCTCCTCCTCCTCCTCCTCCTCCAGTGCTTTCGACTTTCGCTTCTTGCCTCTCTTCCTGCCCAGAGTAAATTCCTCGTCGACTACCTCCTCTGGTGCCACCTTAACCGTTGTATCTGCATCGGCGCTTTGGGCGGCTGTCACCTTGTCATCCTCGTCGTCTTTTTCTCCTCCGCCGAGACCCTCCACAAACCGTTGCCATGGAAAAGGAAACGGTTCGTCCAGACCCTTGGCATCCTTGCCCGCTGCTTCCCATCGCGTGCCCATGACCATGTCTCCAAAGAGCTGCGATCGCTTCAGGCGAACCGAGCCGAAGCCGTCGCCACCCCTGGGTTTCGACGTCACTTGGCTGTTGGGAACGGCGGCGGGGGCATCCGATCTCAACGACTCAAAGTGCTGGACCATCGACGGACCGCCCTGAGCTTTGGCTTCCCGAATCCGTTCCCACATTTCGCCGAACCGGGCCCGGGCAAGGGAAGCCGCGTACGGAAGCAGGCTGTGGAAAGCCTTGGCGTCAGGAGGCCTGACCCGCGCGATGTTGATCAGACCTTGGTTCCCGATGACAAAGTTGGGGCTCTCGTCTTCTTCCCGCGCCAACTTGTCTCTCCACCGCCACAGCGCCCTGAAGACGGCAAACTGCTCTCCATCAAACCCAAGATGAGCCTGCTTTAGGCTGTAGCCGAGCCACCCGCGGGTGCCGTTGCCCGTCTCCTCGTCACATTCGGCGTGCTCGTGGCGGGAGAGTGCGAGCTCTCTAGACCGTTGCAGTGCATTTCCGATGAGGTCGCTCTCTGTATCCTCCCGATTCGACTGCGACACGAGCTCATTCCGCAGGCGATCGAATATGTAGAGAAGGTAATGAGTGTCGGATCGGGCGTAGTACATCATGTCCGGCGGAATCGGCCTAGGGTACCGTCAGCCGCCGAAGCGTACCGCTCAAGGAGGCAGAGGGACAAACCGTATTCTCCAGTCGGCCAGTTGATACTGTTTGTCGGCGTCGAACTTGACATACTTTGACAGCAGAAAGGCGAGGCTCCTGGCGGGGAAGTTGAGTAGGGTGCAGGCGAAGTAGGTATCGAAGAGACAGTTGACGTATAGACCCAAGTCTCGCTGAAGCCAGATCATGTCCATGTAGGCGCCGTGGAAGACCTGGCCAGGACGTCTCAGAAAAAAAAGTCGGATTCATACCGTGCCGGCGGCTCACCTTGACAATCTTTGGGTCGGCAAAGACCTCGTTGAGAACCTCCAGCTTGTGGCGCCAGGGCTGCAACGTATCCACGATCCAGTCCTTTTCGCGCGTGCTAATCTGCATCAAACAGACGAGACCATTATAGGTCCTGAAGTCATGATGCTCCAAGTCGACGGCAATTTCGCTCGCCTTTTTCAGCTCTTGTAGCATTTCCAGGACACCCTCGTACGTGTCCACCCAGGTGGCTGATGTCGATTCGGCCGGTTGAGGGAGGATGGGCTCGGCCTCGTTGAATAATCGATCCGGATACTTCGCGTTGGTGATCTCCGCCTCGTACGGGTGCTTGTATCTTTGCGATATTAGCCTGCGTAGATGGACCCGAGTTTGAACGATTTACTAACTGGAGTGCGCCGTCTTCCCGCGGAGCCATGACGAGGCTCTCGTCCAATGGCACCGTCGCGTGCGGTTTCGCGGTGATGATGGGCTTCCAAGGCCCGCTGGGAAAGTTGTCCGGCTTCCGCTCGAAGAGCGCCTGCGGCTTATCAACGGCGGCCTTGCGGATGACCTTTGCTGTTGATTTCGGTTTCCCGACAGGCTTTGTCTATAGATGGAAGGTCAAAACAATATCAGTCTCCAGAAGGGAAGCAAGGGGAAGCGGAGCTGACCTGTTCGGTGCTTGGGGGCTCGTTGCGCTTGATCAAGCCGGTATATTCGTCGAGCGCGGTGTCGGCCTTTTCCAAGACAGAATCGACAATGTCCACGATGGACTGCCACCTCATGTCGATGTCTTCGGCATCCTCCAGCTTGGGCGCTTTGGTGTTGCAGGCGCGGGCGGCGGCCTGTAGCAGACTCGTCGACAAGCCCAAGGTGCGAGCCGCATTCTCGTCGAGCTGGCGGGCCGTGTCCGGGTTGACGGTGCGCAGGAAGGGTATGTCTTCGGCGGCGACGCGATTCACCGTCTTGACCACCGAGACGAGAGACTTTTGAATGTCCTTTTGCTGGGAGCCGAAGTCGGGAGGGGGGGCATCCATGACGGCGCTGGATTTTGCTTGCCGTCGAAGTAGGTGGGCAGAGAGTAGAGACGGATATATATTCGAGGTCAAAAAAATAAAAAAGGTGTTATCGATAGGCCTGCTCGCTGCTTCTGCTGGGTCACGTGGTCTCCATTAAGCCGCTCTCGAACCCTGTGTGTGTGTGCATGCATATATATTTATCGTCAGAGTAGGGCGGAGGCCGCACCACGTCTCCCGAGGGGCATAAGACGTATAGGACATTTAGAATGCAAGGTCCCTAGCTCTTCCGGACCTGGAGAAGACTGGAGGATCGCGGATACTTTTATTCTCTGAGGCCTGTCACAATATGTATGATGATTTGGGATCACGAACCCTCTTTGAATGAGTTTATGGAAGAGTAAATGGCGAATTCACGAAGCTGAGAACAGTAAATTGTGTATACACTCTAAAACAGGAGTACGAGTAAAGAGATGATTCCCTTCTAGGCTTCTCCTCACCGAAAGCTCACCGACTGACACTGCCCCTTTCTCAAGCCACACATTCGCCACAGTGCGTAGACTCCACCGCTCTCACGGCCCTCCCGTCGCGGATATACCCCATCCTTGTCCGTGCGATGACGTCGCTCACCAGCCATTTCCCCTTCATCGCCCGACCAGCCTGTCGCCAACGACACAGCGATATTTTCTCTCTCTGCCTCGTCAGAAATCATTCGGCAAGGCCCTTTCATTAATGGCCGTCCGAACGTATGTACGCAGCAACGCACACGTTACACGTCGCATCCCACGTCGGCTGCCCAAACTGACACTCCCATATCTCGGCCTGAGAAACAGGGTGGTTGCGAAAAGAACGAAGAAAAGCCACCCCCCTCGAACGGCGCTCACCCCAGTGGCAAAAAGACCGGTGGCCCTATCTGTGCCTCCGCCCTGACTCGCTTCCTACGGCCCGAAGCCGCTATCGAGGTTGCACCGCCGTACAACAATCAATCAATCCTGCTGTGGAGCCCACATTTCATCCACCCTGGACAATATTTTCGACTCTCAACCCTCGCTCCTCTCCCGTCCGAAAATAGTCCTTTCCCCTTCGCCAGCCTACGACCAACGATGGCTTCTGCCGTCGACCACAGCCCGACGACCCCGGGTCGCCTCCTCCTGCTTTCCAACCGTCTCCCCATCACCATCAAGCGCTCCGACGACGGCAACTACTCCTTCTCCATGTCATCGGGCGGGCTCGTCACCGGCCTCAGCGGACTGAGCAAGACGACCAGCTTTCAGTGGTATGGCTGGCCAGGCCTCGAAGTTCCAGAGGATGAGGTCGAGGGAATGGAAAAGCGCCTCTGCGAAGAGTACGGCGCCCACCCCGTGTTTATCGACGACGAGCTCGCCGATAGGCACTATAATGGCTTCTCCAGTGCGCACATCATCTTCGTCCTCTCTTCCCCCCTCCCTTCTCTCTTGTGAATTCCTCTTCGCTGAATGCTCTCGAATGTTTTTTTGCAGACTCCATTCTCTGGCCGCTCTTCCACTACCATCCAGGCGAAATCACCTTTGACGAATCCGCCTGGGCGGCATACCAAGAAGTCAACCAGCTCTTCGCCGAAGCCGTCGTCAAGGACGTCCAGGACGACGACCTAATCTGGGTCCACGACTACCACCTCATGCTCCTCCCCCAGCTGCTACGCAAGGAAATAGGAGACTCGAAAAAGAAGGTCAAGATCGGCTTCTTCCTCCACACCCCCTTCCCCAGCAGCGAAATCTACCGCATCCTCCCGGTGAGGGAACAGCTCCTCACGGGCCTGCTCGAGTGCGACCTCATCGGCTTCCACACCTACGACTACGCCCGCCACTTCCTCAGCAGCTGCTCCCGCATCCTAGGCGCCTCGACGACGCCCAACGGCGTCGAGTGGAACGGCCGCTTCGTCACCGTCGGCGCCTTCCCCATCGGCATCGACCCGGATAAGTTCGTCGACGGCCTCAAGAAGCCAAAGGTTCAGGAGCGCATCGCCTCGCTGAGCCGCAAGTTCGAAGGCGTCAAGCTCATCGTCGGCGTCGACCGGCTGGACTACATCAAGGGCGTGCCGCAGAAGCTACACGCGCTCGAGGTCTTCCTCACCGAACACCCAGAGTGGATCGGCAAGATCGTCCTCGTACAGGTGGCCGTCCCCTCCCGTCAGGACGTGGAAGAGTACCAGAACCTAAGGGCGGTCGTCAACGAGCTCGTAGGCCGCATCAACGGCAAGTTCGGCACCGTCGAGTTCATGCCCATCCACTTCCTCCACCAGTCCATACCCTTCGACGAACTCACCGCCCTGTACGCCGTATCAGACGTATGCTTCGTCTCCTCCACCCGAGACGGCATGAACCTAGTCTCGTACGAATACATCGCCACCCAAAGGGGGAAACACGGCGTCATGATCCTAAGCGAATTCACCGGCGCGGCCCAGTCCCTGAACGGGAGCATCATCGTCAACCCCTGGAACACGGAGGAGCTCGCCAACGCCCTCCACGACGCCGTCACCATGAGCCCGGACCTCAGGGCCGCCAACTACGCCAAGCTGGAGCGCTACGTCTTCAAGTACACCAGCGCCTGGTGGGGAGCAAGCTTCGTCGCCGAGATGACGAGGCTAGGCAACGATCGCTGTCGGCCTAGGAGGGCTCTCTGCAACGTCGACGGCGAGGTTGTCGAGAATGGCGAAAGGCAAGGGGGAGGGGGGGGGGGGGGGCTGTGATGACTTGATGTGCCCTGCATGAGAAGACGTGTGTTTTTGAACGTTGGAGCGGCATGGGGAAAATGGAAGATGGAAAAATAGGGGGGCCGTCATTTTGCAGTGTAGATAGATACCTAGAATGATGTATGGCCATCCACACACATACATATGTATATGACTACGAGCATGGAGAAGATATGGAGCATCAGGTTCCGGTCGTTTCCTTTCTCTCTTCATACCGTCTACCAAACCCTACCTGCCTACATACAACCCACCAACCGCAAGTTCATCAACATACACGTCCACAGCAAAGGTTTCCAGGGCAAGACACACAAGAACAAGAACCTCTTCTTCCCCCCTATCAGAGGCAGTAAAGACGAAAACGTAAAAAAAAAAAAAAAAAAACGAAAACAACTCAATAGGGGGAATTCACAATATCCTCCTTCCCAAGTTTGTACCTCCCACTGCGAGCATTGCCCACAAACCCGGCAGAAGAAGAGGACTTCCTCCCCCCAGCGCTGAGCCTGCCCCCTCCGACGATGCTCTCGCGCGTAGGCCGTCGGAGGGCCCGCTTGGCCACCATGTTGACCTCGTTGGGCAGGGCGACGATGACGTTCTTGTCGGACCCGAACTTGAAATCGTCCGCCTTGACATCGTCCTCGTAACGCTTGATGCGATAGGCGCCCCCCCTGGCACCGCCACCCGCTTGGAGCACGCGCCGGAGGTTCCACTCGACGATGTAAGGCCCCGTGGCTGTGATGATGCTCGTCTCCTCCGCGCCCTCGCCGGCGTTGAACTTGGCCGGCGTGAAGGAGACGGGCTTGCCCGTCTCGTGGTAAAACTGCGCCACGTGCTCGGGCGTAAGGGCGAGCCTCTTCGGCTGCGGTTTCGACGCCGCCGGAAAGGCCTGCTCGAAGCCCAGTTTGCCCTCGTACTTGCCGTCCTTTTGCTTGGCGTCGACGAGAAGCAGGTAGTTCTTCGTCGTCCCGAGGATCCAGCGGCCGTCGGCCGACACGTCCATGCCGATGATGGCATCGCCCAGGGCGGGGAGCTGCGTCTTGGCCCGGATGCCGAGCCGGTCAAAGAGCCGGATGTCTCCCTTGTTGCTGGCCACGGCGATGTAGCCCTTCTCCGTCGTCGCCAGCGCCGAGAAGTCGTTCTTGGACGCGTATTGCTTCATGTCGCTGTCTACCAGCTTGTTGCCTGACAGCCGCGGGTCGATGCGGTAGAGGGCGTTGCCCGAGACGCCCAGGAACGTCTGCTCCGACGTCATCTGCGCAAATTTGTTCTCGGGCGCGAACGTCACCACAGGTATGTCGTCGTGCACCTTCCACTCGTCCACCACCTTGCCGTACTCAATGTCCATGCGGAAGAGCTTGTTGGGGTCGACGTCGTTTTGCATGATGAGGTCCCGATCCTCGCTGTGCAGCATCACCTTCTTGGGGCTCATCAGTCTGCCGCTGGGAGTCGTCACCTTGGAAATGTTGGTCGAGAACTTCAGCCGGTTGTCCGGAGTGTGAGAGAAGACACCGATCTTGGAGCCTCGGACGACGAACGATCGGTCGTGCTTGTAGCCGACGGCCAGCTGCGAGTTGACCTCGCCTCCCTTGTTGTCCTGCTCAGCCTGGGCCTCATCGTCTTCAGAGTCGTAGACTTGGCTGTGAATGCCCTTTCCGCCATCTTCGTCTTCATCCTCATCTTCCTCGTCCTCTTCCTCTTCCTCTCCCCTCGCACCCTCTCCCGGAGGAGGAGCATCCTCCATCGTCAGGTCGCCAAAAGAGTCGAGTACATACTCTCGCTCCTTTTCCTTAATCTTTGCCCACTTCGTCTCGTTGAGCTGCTCCCAGATGGCCTGCATGACGGCCTGCTGGAACTTTTCCAGCGTCGTTTGGTCCCTGAAACGCAGTAGCCAAGACCTCGCGGTGCCATCGGCACCGAAGTGGTTGAAGACGAAGGACAGATATTCAAAGTCGAAGACGGGGTTGAATTCCGCCACGACGGGCGCGCCCAGCCAAGACTTTTCTTTCCCGTCAATCTGCAACCAGTATTCCCATTTCCCGACTTCGGAGACGGTGGCGATGACCTCATCGTCGACCATGGCAAAGTGGCTAGGCTGCGGGTCGAAAAGATGCAGCTCGGCGGTAACGGTGGCATAGATTTCAATGGGCGTGGGAGGGGTGGATGCTGCCACCAACGCCGTGTGATCGTTATTGTTGTTGTTGTCGTCGTCGGGAGCGGACGAGGCGGGCTCGGAAGCGGCCCCCCGCTTGGCGGACGAGTTGGCCCGCTGCTTGTGCATGTCGTCGACGGAGTCGATGGACCGGGCCAGCGTCGGACTGTGAAGGGGGCTAGCCGGAGGGATAGGGGGCTCCTCGTCGAACTCGAACTGGCGCAGGTCGTCTGGGAAGGCGGTCGAGTGCGGTCGGCGGTACTTGCGCTCAAACTGGCACTCGCGAGCAAGCTTGATGAAGCGTTCGACAAGGGAGGAAGGGACGTCGGCGTCGCAAACGAATTCGTAGAGGTCGCCCGTATCGCCACTGAGGTCCCTCCAAGCGAGGACCTTCTCACCACTCTCTCGGATATCTATCCTCAGGTGAAGGGCCTCGTCCAGCAAAAACGTCTTCTCGTCGCGTTCGGCCTCAAGCGCGTCAATCTCGGCCTCCTCGCCCTCCTCCTCGGCAAGCAGCTCAGCCTCGCCCTCCTCGAAGACGCGCTGAACGACTAGCTGATAGTGAAAGTCTTGGTTCGTCCGACGGATCCGCACCGCCGCGTCCTTGAAGATGAGCTCCGAGTAGCCCTTGGGGGAGAGCGGGCGGACGAGATAGAGCTGGCCTTGAGGCAAGTCGATGAGCGATTCTTGGGCGCTCGAGCCGAAGATGAGCTTGCCAACTAATATTTTTTTTTTTTGCGTTTGAAGAGAACGAGATGATTACCTGAGTCAGCAACTGGTAGAAGAAGGAGGAGGCGGAGGAGGAAAAGAGCTTAGACTCACCGTTGCGCAGAACAAACATGCTTGCGCGCCTCAGACGTCAAGGACACGCGACGGTAAACAGGAGCAGGACGGGATCGACGAGAGGCGGCGAGACATGAAACTGGCTGGGGGGGGGGGAATCACGGAAGGCCGGGGATGAGTGAGCCGCTCGAGACTATCGCAGGGTGGAAGAGAGAGAGAGAGAGAGTGATAGAGAGTGAGAGAGAGAGAGTGAGTGAGAGAGAGAGAGAAAGTAAGAGAGGGCGTGAGTCGCGGCAAACGAAGAGGGAGGGGGGAGTGCAAACGCCACTAGAGGGGCTGTGCCACATCGCCAGACCCATGATGGTGCACAGCCACCTACAGTTCTCTCAGCCTCGTCAGATACAGCCTCTTGCCTGAACCTCTTACTGTCCTCGCTCTATCAACTAAAAGGACATACATACATACATACAATATGTATGTACAGTTGTACAAACAACCAGCCGAAAACTAAAGACACGCTCATACCAGCTCCAATCTGTATCAAACCCCAAGCAAAAGCCAAGAGTCCCTCCCAAGCGCCGCAAAACTCCGCAGCAGAGTGAAGAAAACAAGAAACCCCTCACAGCTCATGCTGAAGATTCATGTCGACACCGACCTCGCTCTCAACACTGTGGAAGAAATCCTCGCGTAGGACGCGGCCCCTATCCGCCGGCATCCGTCTCGACATGCCCGGGAACCCGTCGGCGACGAGCCTGGCAACGTTCATGCCCATCAGCGCGCTCGTCTCCATCGTAGAGATGAAGCCCTCGATGCCGGACGTGTAGAAGAGGCCGCGGCCAACGACGGGGTCTTGGAAGGTGACGCGCGGAAGCTCGATCGGGTACGAGTAGAACCAGTGAGGGTGGTACCACGATATCGCCGGCGAGATGAACGTGTCCGGGACTCGGTTCCCCAACACGTCTGACAGGAACCGCGGCGTTACTTCCTCGGCTGAGAAGATCTTGTAAAGGAACTCCTTCTGCAGCGTCTTTGGGTTTCTCACCCTCCTCAGAGTGCTGATGGAGTAGAAGCCCGTGCGACCAACGCCTTCGGGTCCGGGCCTCGGCTTCTCATCCTTTCCGAGAGTGGTGTACACGTTGCTAGGCGGCTTCGTCCCGGCCTCGAGGTTGAAATACTCCGGTCTGAGGGTAAGAGGCGACGTAAAGAGCGTCACGTGAAGCTTCATGTAAGGAATCTCGTCCACATCCTGCCTCAGTACGCCATCGTCCGCCTGAATGTCGCTAAACTGCCAAGGCGTCGCGATGATGACATTGTCAAAGCTGACCGGATACACACTCGCCGACGAGCCACCAGTCGTCTCCTTGGTAGAAAGAATGTACTTTCTCGGCGCGCCGGGCTTCATCATTCCCTTCTCAAGCGAAAGGGTGGTGACGGACGTGTTGCGACGGATGGAGGCCCCGCTACTGCGAACCATGTGGTCGAATATCTGCCAGTTGCCGCCCAGTACGGCCATGGCACCGTCGACGGAAAAGGAGACCATGGCTTCGAGACCGTGGATGTAAGCTAGGTTAGAGGCATAGTTGACGCGCGTGGCGGGCTGCATAAGATGACGCGTAAAGTCGACGTTGATCTGTTAAAAAAAAAAAAACAGGTATACATATATAAGTTATGAAGAGATGCCAAGTTTTTTTTTTTGGGGGGGGGGGGGCGCGAGGTTTCGAGCTCACCTTATTCTTGGCAAGAAACTGCTCGCCCGTAACAGCCGTAATCTGATCCAACCCAAGCTCATAAACCCTCCGATTCAAAGAAGAAAAGGGGAAATAAGGCTCCTCATAAAGCTTGAGAAACAAGGAGACAGCCCGACGAACGAGCTTCAAAGCCCGATACGGCGCCAACCCATACCGCCACCACAGCCTACCAGCCTCCCACCACCAAGAAGCCCCCTCAACGGAGCTGAAGACGACGTCCTGGCCGTCCCATATGACCGTCACGTCACCGGCCTCCGACGCGTCCAGGTCGTCGATGGGAAGTCCGAAGGTGCGGGTGGCGTTGTAAAGGATGTGGTTGACCGTCACGAAGATCGAAGCCCCGAGCTCAACGGGCTGCGCTGCGTCGCCGTAGGCACCGACCGTCAGCGTCCGTCCCCCGATGTGGTTCGTCTTCTCGAAAATGGTCGTGTTGATGGCGACGCCTTGTTGTCGGGCATACTTGGCTAGGTGATAGGCAGCCGACGAGCCAGCCGCCCCGGCACCTTTTTTGAGTCGTCAGTCAGCCTTGATCCTTGGCCGTCGATAGAGCACTACTTCTTCCTCAAAGAAAAAAACAACCAAAAAAGCGGCTCACCAATGACGGCGACATTCTTCACGTTCCCAGCCGCGTCTCCAACGCGCCGGGCCTCCGATATCGCTGTGGCCGCAAATCCAACCAAGGCCAAGCCCAGCCGTATCCGCATTTTCGTCTACCGCCTTTGTTATCTTTGAAGTCCCGACTCCACGCTCCGCCAAATTGTGGCAAGAAAACGGGGTCCGGAGGGTTGATGGAACATCGCCAAGCCCCGGTCGTGCCGGTGCGGGCCGTCCCCCACCACCGCACGTGAGCAGAGCAAACATACGGCACGTGACTCCACTATCTTCCCGATCCCATCATGTCCGGTATACGATCGTCACCGCAGACATCGACCTCATGATAATACCAGTAACAACACTTCATCGAAACCTTTAGCATCAGTCTCTAATGAGTATCTGCATCATCGTAGAAATCATCCATCGGGGAATCTTTTAAACATCCAAATGCGCACAGTAAGTGCATGACTGACTATACAGATATCAAGGATAGAGTAATATAACATGCCGACCGACATAAAGAGATTTCCGCGAGGAGCAGAAGCCTAACCAAATTATCTGTTCCTTGATGTCACATCACCTTGGAGAAGAAAAAAGAAAAGACAACAAGAGAAGAAAGGGCACTTCCGCCCTGCCGTTGCGCCGTTTAAATGCAGAACTCAAACACCGATGGTAAATGCCGCCTTTTTTTTTTTCCCACTGAAAGAATGAAAAAGGGGTTTCGTAACTGAAAATGTCGCCAACGGCGAGGGTGGTAATGCGTGTGTCCTGGGGAAAATCCGCTTCTTAACTCTCCTCGTCACTGCTGCTGGGGCATGCGCTACCCGGCCCTCCAGCAGTGGCAGCAGAACTCCCACCCGCGCGCGTCATCATCTCGCTCGCACTCTTGCTGCGCTCACGAACGGTCCCGGGCGCTACGTCTGCACTCCCGATAGACCGATGCGTACCGTCGCCGTCCTCCCTCTCGTCGTCGTCCTCCATGTCGACGTCATACATGCGTCGCGAATCCGGCTCGTCGTCGGGTTCCTCTCCGTCCTCATCTCCGCTGCTGAGGTCCACGTCGTCGGGATACCCGTTTGACTGATGCGGATGGGCTTTGCGACTCTTCGGCTCCTCGTCATCGGATGATTCGAATTCATCGTTACCGTCGAATCCAGCGTCGCTATCGCAGTTTGACGACGAATCGGTGCTGAATGGTGGGAAAAATATGGCCGGCGGCGGGAGCGACACCGGCCTCAGCCGGTTGATGCGTCCGGACATGTACTCGATCTCGATGGTGGGAGATGCGCAGCGTGATGTGATGGGAACAGGAGACGACGTCGACATGGTCGCCAATCGAGTGATGATGCCGTCCGTGGCCTCGTCGACATTACCTCGGTTGCCCGCCGCGAGACGTGGAGTGGGCTCCTTGGTCGGACGCTTCGTGGTGACTACCACCAAGAAATGATCGTCGGGTAAGACACCTCCCAAGCCACAAGGCTCCAACGGTCGGATCTCCATCAGCTGCTGCTTATCCGACCAACCAAGGTCCATCTCGACGTCACTGATCGAAGATACGTCCGAATCAGATGTGAGACCCGGGATGACGTCACTCTCACTGGCGCCCGCCTTGAAGCTGGCGTCATGGTTCGGACCGTCGGACAGCGGCCGACAGCACAGTGACGAGCCGGAAGCAGACCGTGGCAGAAGCGGGCGCGCGAACCGCGATGAAGGCGCCTGTCGATCCTGACCGCTGGATCGCATATGCGTAGCCGGCGACACGTCACCCGGTTCGCCGGAAAGGTCAGTGCAGAAGGGCGCTCCGCTGTAGTAGATGATGGCACCGTCTCGACGGCGCTTCCTACGGTTGGACGTGCCGGAACCGCTGTTTTCCCATCGCGAACCGCCGACGTTGCTGTCCTCAACCGGACCAAACGACGACAGTGTGTCGTCGTTTGACGTCAGCGCGTTGGGCGACAACTGCTGCACGAATAGCGGCCTGTAATGGAAGCTCTCCGACGATCCAGACACTTGCGGGCCGAATTTAGAAGGGTTCTTGCTCGAGCTGCCCGAGCCCGACTGGAAACCATCACCGGTAGGGTTTCCCGTCGTCTTCTGGCGCTTGCGCGCATCATTCTTGTTAGAGCTGATCGTGTCGTCCGTGTCGGGACTCTTTTGTGACGCATCTCTAGAACTGTCACTCGAGAACCGGGTCCCCTCGCTCCCTCCCCGCCAGCGGATTTTGCGACCGTCAGGAGACAGCTGGAACTTGGTGCTCATCTCCGAAACGGCCGAGCGGACGAAGTTGGGGGTGACATTGATGATGTGCAGCTGCGCAAGATTGCACAGCAAATTCAAATAGACCCATCCCTCGGCGTCGGGATGCACGTCAGGCTCGGCCTTGGACGAGTCGGCCAGCAACTCCGGCGGCACCAGACCGAGGTGACGGATGTAATTCATGTTCTCGGAGGGGACTTGGACGCGATCGGGATCGAGATCTTTGGGCCGGGTGGGCCGCTGCTCGGGCAGAGGAGGCACGTTTGGCGGCGAAACAGTGAGCCCCGAGCCACTGCTGTTGCCGTTGCCGCCCGATTCCGTCTGATCTCCGTTCGAGTGGGATGCCGACCCATTATCCCTGGACGTGCTCTTCTTTCCGTGTGGCTGGTCCAGGGGCACGATCTTGGCCTCCCGGGCGGGTTCGGCATTCGTCAGAGTCGACGGCTGATGCTGCAGGCGAGGGGGCGGTTGGCCGTCGGCACTTGCGGGATCGAGAACGCCGGAGGGGTGAGAGGCGGCGGGGGCGGGCGCCATGCGGCAGCGTTTCGAATGCCGCCCGCCAATCTTGCCTGTGAAGAGCTGTTCGAGGCGCCGGACGACCATTCTCTTCTTTTCCCTATCCGTCATGGCCATGTGGCGCGGGTAAAGTCCCTCCGGGATGTCTCGCAAATAGTTTTGAACCTTTTGCTCCGAAGAGCGCACTCTAGAGCTCATCGGTGGGCGAATATGAGACATGCGGCCGCCGGAGTAGGCTCCTGTCGACATTGAGGCATAAGCCGAGTCTACCGGGCGAGCGTTAGATCCGGACGACGACGACGGGTGCTTGGAGGCGGAGCCAGATGCCGAATACATGTTGTCGCGAGTCGCATGTCGTGATGCATTTTTGCGCTGGGATGACGATGCACCGGGCGAATCCTTGAGAGTAGCGGCAAAGTCGCGCAGGGTCGACTCGAGTTCGCGCCTCTTGCGCTTCGGCAGGCCGTGGATCTTGATCTCGAACAGCTTGTCTTTGCGCAACATGTCGGGGCCGGATTGTTTGTAACGCTTCAGTTGCTCCTTGAGCTTTTGGATCTCGACGGTCAAATCGTCGATGACGCTCCGATAGTCATCGGCGCTACTACTCTGAGCGGGCACCAGTCGGCAGGGGACGGCCGGGTGTTGGAAGGGGAAATTCTTTTCCTCGTTGGAGGAATCGGATTCTTTCTGGAAAAAGGGAGGATCGACTGCAGGCATATCAGTACTGGCTTGCCGTAGGCGGCGAGTTGCAGACTGACCGTCCATGACGTGATTATCAAAGGTCGCCGTCGGATTCTGGTTCGACAGGTCAAACCACTTCTTGGGATCGCTCTGGCCGGTAGCGTGGCTGTCGCCGGAAGAATTGCGGCGTGACGACCCAGCCATCATCTTGTTGTTCTGGATGCTTGAGCCCGGGCTGGCGCGGAGAGAGGCATCGCGGGCGAGTCGGTGATGACGGAGGGTGATGGAGTTTTCGGGAGAAGATCGGCGGGGGAGAGGATGTGACGGTACAGGCGGAGGTTGAGTACCGTGAGAAAGTCGCTCGGTCGATGGCATGATGGACGCATTCAACGAGTAACGGTCATGCCGGCCGATTGGCACGAGTCGCTGGCTGTGGTGTGGGTGGTGGTAAGGATATATGTCTTTCGGATGTGCGTATGCGGTAGCCGCGGTGACGTCTCGATGATGATGATGATGATGATGATGATGATGAAGATGGCCCTCTACTTAGACATGATGTCAGCAAAAAAAAAAATGTGCCCCAAGCGGCCAGCCGAAGCGGGTGCAGATGATGGAAGAAAAAGTGCGGCCAATAACTCCTAATATTGGGAGTGCGCGGCGTCATGATTGGCCGAGTTGTATGGCGGGAGGGGGGCAATCGATCGATCGAGGAGAGAAGACGGTTCTACTAACCAGGGCTTCCCTACCTAGTAATAGGTAGTCAAACGACTGTCTGTCTGTCTGTCTGTCTGTATGTTTTGTTTTCGACGTCGTTCTTCTGCCGTCGATGAGATGAAGCGGGCGACGACGATGTATGTAAGTCTTCGACTCACGGGAAAGGCTTTGCCTGGCAGTCGGCCGAAACGGTGATAGAAATGGGGGTGATGATCGGGATTTGTCTGTTCTTTATCCTTCCGCGACGTTCTCGACCCAAGCGCAAGCTTCAGCAGAGGGCGCAAAGTGCTACAGGAGAGCGGCGACAGATGGAGCGGGGGAGGAGGAGTTATCGGGTGCGGTTATCGAGGGAGCGGCGTCACAAGTCGAATCATGGGATCGCTTGGGTTCTTCTCCCTCGGATGTCGTCGTCGTAGAGGAGAGGTGAGCTGACTAGCCAAGACGCCGGGCGAAGAGTTAGAACGGATGAAGGTGAGCTTTGTTTGTTGAGAGTCAGTAGGCAGGAAGACGAGGAGGGACAGAAGCTCTCGCTAGAGGGAAGAAACACGGAGGGCGTTTCATGTGTGTGCGTATGTATGTATGTATGTGTGTGTGTATGTACTATCACTTACCACGAGGTGAAAAGAGGTTCGTGTGTATGATTGTGTGTGTTCAACGGAAGGTCTGCATGTGGCAGGGCAGCGAGGTAGATGCAAGAGGGAAGCAGAGACACGAGCGGTGGTGTCCTTGTCGTCCGTATATCTCGGCGGATTGTGGCGATAGCGTACGGAGTAGACGTAGACGGGAAGAGGAAGGGGGATGACGACGAAACCAGATCTCTGATGGCAGCAGTGGTATGGTGGCCTCGGTGTTGTAGGTATGCATGTACACACATAGATGATTCCCTTCTGGCCCCGATGGCTGTGACCCCTGTCCGTCGTCGAGATCAGAGCTGATCGGGAGGGGGAAAGCCTAGATTCAGGGTCTCTGCTACGTCCACGCCCCCATCCCCCCTTGCTGAGCTACCATCTTGTCCAGCGCACTCGATACGAAGCCCAATCACATACACACATACATACATACATACATACATGATACATACATACATACATATGTGATATGATATATCACATCTTTTCTCCTTCGACCTTCCCCCAATGACAAGGTGGCAAAGCCCGCTGTGATGGTTTGATAAACACACGCCGCCCGGGGCAGACTCCGGCCTGATCTTGCTTTTGGCCTGACATCGAGACCAACTGCAAGCAGCATGGCGTCTTCAATATACTACATACATACATACATACATACATACATACATACCCGTAGGTCCTAGGCTCGTGTCCTTCGGGTACATACATATGTATAGCCAAAATCCACCGTCTATCTATCTTCTCCTCGTCGGCCAATCATTCACAAATCGCCTTTTCTTACGCATAAAAGGGAGGAGGGAGACAAACCTCTTTGTCTCATCCAGCAACGTTCGCTGTGAAACACACTCCCATGTATGTACATACAGTCATACATACATACATACGGATACCCGTAGGTTCTAGGCTCGGATTGACCGAGCCTAGGTCACGAGCCTAGGACCTACGGGACACGGGTATCCCTAAAATTCGACTCGACTCCCCCCCACTCTCGCTGCACACTCCTCTCCTCTCTTCTACACGCCAACCACTTCAAGCCACGGCGGTCGAGAACCACAGACGCAAGGGACGTTGCCCTATACGGCCTGTAGCCTTTGTCAGCCTGTGCGGTATGCAGAGACGAGAGGCCACTGCCACACATACATACATAAACGTAGGCGAGAAGGGAGGTGTGAAAAGTAAAACCATCACCTGAACCTCGGTGAATTCTAGACTGTATTTATGTATGTAGTAAACCAAACACGACTATCCGTACATATCGCACGCTACGTCTTGCCGCCGTAATCAACTCATCTCTTACATACTCCGCAGTTCCCTTGATGACGATGTATAAAAAAAAAACGACTCAACCAAGCGTTCTCCTAGATTGACTGACAGCCTGACAGGACGCCACAATCGGGAGAGCGTGCGCCACTGACCAACATACATATGTATAGTGCCTAGACATACGGATCCGTACACCCAGGCACTTATATGTACGCACATGTTCTGTTTCCGATCGCTGGGAGCCGCCTCTTTAGTCCAGATCGTGCATGCACAGGTCACGCCCTTGCGGCTGGTCCCGATTCAACGTGCGTCTTAGTCCTCCCCCTTCCGCCATCTTCATGTATCCCCCAAGACTCCCTTTCTCGGCCTCCGGCTCATATATAGCACCCGAATACCCCGTATGGACAGGCAGCAAACATATGTATTTTACTCTTTAGTCTGGCTTGGATTGTCCGTCACAGACTCATAGTGCTCCGTACCCATTCATCATCCTAGTACCTTGTAGCATCCGGTCGGCCCCTGCCGACCCATACCTACCTACCTCTCTCCTATCCAAGTGTATCTTGTCGATCTCTTGACTGTTTGAGATCAACATCACTTGTTCATCGTTCACGTGGACATGTCGGCAATCAGGACATGAGTCTTTAGTCAGGTACATCTCTCCCAAGTTAACAGATGGGGCTGGGGTTTTTGTTCCAAGCCCTCGGCACCCGAGCCCCCTTTGACACATCCATCTATCTAGGTAGCAACAAAAAGGTAGCTCGCCTGGTTCATTCATGCCTCTATTCCGTTCTAGGGCTTTTGCTTCTATCCCTCAGCATTGCCTGCTCCTCGGGCTAAACTTGCCACCACTTCGCCTGATACATATGTACATACATACACGCATGCATCTCCTCCCTGGTCACCTCCAGTTTATACCTACATACATACATACCAACATTTAGTATGTATTTTCCTCAATCCGCACCCCGCTTCAGGTCCTTGGCGAGCAATGACTCGCCCGTCATGTCCTCCGGCTGGGGAAGACCCATGGCAGCTAGGATGGTCGGCGCCACGTCCCCTAGCACGCCGCCGCCCTTCTTCAAGCTCCACCCCTCGGGGGCGTTGGTCATGATAAAGGGCACTTTGTTGGTCGTGTGGCTCGTTTTGGGCTTGCCGTCGGCAAACTTCATCTCCTCGGCGTTGCCATGGTCTGATGTGATGAAAAGGATATAATCCTCCTTCTTACAGCCATCCAGGATTTTCTTGATGGCCTTGTCCGTAGCCTCGCAGCCGACAATGGCCGCGTCGTATACGCCCGTGTGGCCCACCATATCGGGCGGGGCAAAGTTATTCATGACAAAGGGGAAACGCTGCTCCGCGAGACGCTTGCACACCTGGTCTGCCACGCCGTCGGCCGACATCTCGGGTGCCTTGTCGTAGGTCGGCACAGACTTGTTGGACGGTACCAAGTCTTGGTTCTGATCGCGAGTCTCCAGCGGGAACACCTTCTCGACACCACCGTTGAAGAAGAAGGTGACGTGTGCATACTTCTCCGTCTCGGCGACGTGCACTTGCTCGACATTCTGCTTGCCCAGCCACTCCGCCAAGACGTTGTCCATGCGTTGAGGCTCAAATGCGACGTCGAACGGGTAGTCGGTCTTGTACATCGTCATCGTTACGAGCTTGGCGATTTTGGGATACTTGAAGTCGGGCAGCACAGACCGATCGACGTCGCCAAGGAGCTGCGTGATCTGCCTCGCACGGTCTGACCGGTAGTTGAAGAAGAAGACGGTGTCATCGTCTACTGCTTGTCAGCTGTCGCCCAACCCACCGCCCCGGTCTCGACCTACCCTTGATCCTGGCCTCGTCGCCGCCGACAATGATGGGCGTCAGGAATTCATCCTTATCCTTGTCGCCGCCGCGCTCATATCGTGCCTTGACGGTCTCGACGGGGTTGTCGCTCGACTCGCCCTCGCCGTGGCACATGCCCTTGAGGGCCATCTCGACACGTTCCCATCGCTTATCGCGATCCATGGCGTAGTAGCGACCTACGACGGTAGCGATCTGGCCGGTGCCGAGCTTCTTGACGTAATCGACGAGCTCCTGCATGTACCCTGCGCCCGACTTCGGATCGGTGTCGCGGCCGTCGCCAAAGAAATGAATAAACACGTGGGGCACGCCGTACTCCTTGGCCGCTGCCAGCAGTGCATACAGATGCGTCTGCTTGGAGTGCTGTGCCATCGTCAGCATCCGTCATCGACCGCCGCGACTGAGCTGAGCGTACAACACCACCGTGAGAGACGAGGCCGCAGAGGTGCAGCCGGCCGTTTCCCTTGGCGGCGGCCTCGAATGTCTTCTTGACGACAGCATTGTCCTTGAGCTCGCCCTTTTTGATGGTCTGGTCGATACGGACGACGTCCTGCCAGACAACGCGGCCGGCGCCGATGTTCAGGTGGCCGACCTCGGAGTTGCCCATAAGGCCCTCCGGAAGCCCGACGGCCAGCGATGAGGCTTCCAGCTCGGTGAAACCATCGGGATGCTTAGAAAGCTCGTCCATGACGGGCGTCTTGGCGGCGGCAATGGCGTCGCCATCCTTGGGGCTCTCGTCGGAGGGGATGCCCCAGCCGTCAATCACGACTGTAAAAGTCGTGGAGCAGCAACATAATTAGCCACCCGAGCTCGAGATAGACCAGGATGAAACAGCACACGAGGACACGGTCCAGAGGCTTGGCCAGCGTTTCACCGGGTGGCCGTTGAGCCGACGCTGATGAGGAGGGGACATTGGAATGTCGGCGGCGGCGGGGCAGCGGACGGGAGGGCGACGTACTGAGGCAGGCTTTGTGCTCGGTCTTGGCCATTGTGAAGGTATTTTTTGGGGCTTGGGAGCTTTTGGGCGCGCGAGGTTTTCGTGTGTAGAGATGGGAGGGAGGGACGGAGCCGTTGGAGAATTTCGAACGAATCTATCTGGTGGATGTACAAAGCTCGACAGATTTCGGGCCTACCCTGGGGCTAGAATTTCGTCATCTGACTAATGCCGAGCGGCAACGGGTCATTGTTTAACCGTTACGCAAGCAAAGGTGTGCCTTGTGCTGTCTTGACAACTACCTACCTAGGTCGGTAGACATTGCACCGGGCCACCTACCTACAGAGAGACCGTCTGTTGCCTCACGGCTACGAAGGCTGCCTTACGACCACCATTGCAGCAAAGGCTGACAGCGGGCGGCTGGCGATTCAAGTTCACGCAAGCTCTAAGTCTCCCTCAAGCCGGCGGCTAGCAGTATGTATACCAGAGCCAGAGGTTAGGTATGGTTGGGATAGAGACTGTCCTGTCCAGTGTGCCATGTAGTAACAACTCTTTGCAATGGGGCTGAAGAAAGAAACTCTCCATTGTGGTGTTCATCTATAATGAAACCTGTTACTTGGAAATGGTGAATGTGAATGTGTCAGTCCGTCTTCGTACGGCATGCTGCTACTTTAGCAAGTGGCTTCGCTGAGGTCTTGATGTTTGTAGCATTCGCTTTTCGCCCTCTTATTTCAAGTGCATGGTAGCCAGGGTGTACCATGGCTGTGCAACAGCCGCCGTGATATATGGCAAGACAGAATAACGCTGAATGTCTGTATGTCAAGACATAGTTTCACCCTTATTCCTGCCACACGATTGCCATGAACAGGGGAATTCCAAACAACTCGAGAGACAAGCTAGCAAACATCGTCTCTTTTGTCCAAGTCTCTACCCATAAAAAGAAGAGAAGGGCCCTCTGTTGAGGAAGAGTCTTGCAAGCCATCTGTCAACTCTACCAAGAATAACACCAGATTCCCTCCCCCCCCCCTCCCATCTCTCAAAATGAAGGCTACCATCATTCTTTCAACTCTTCTCGTCGGGCTCGGGTTCGCTTCGCCGTTAATGAACGCAGATTACGGAACGAAGCTCGAGAGGCGACAGAACCGGAGAGCCCACGTGATCAACACTCTTATCGAAGGCATTGGCAAAGGTATTGGCCATATTGGGGGGGACATTGCGAATGCCGCTCAGGAACTCGATAATAACCCCGGGGATGATGGGATTTTATTCTCCGCTCCGGGCGGCAAAGATCTATTCTAGCTTCAACTGCATCAATGAAGGGGGAGCAAATCTCATATGAAACCAGAGACACGAAGAATTTTACTCTGAACGTATGTTCCTTCAGAAGGAGCAGGCTAGTTTTACTGTAACCGAAGTTGGAGGGTTAGACTGCCTTTGAGGTTGAGGCTTATGGCTTGGTTGAACAGGAGTATGTTGGTAGACAATACAGCCGGACGAGACGATGAAAATGTGACCTGACCTGTGTGCTGATGCCCATTATAATTGCAGTATATACCTGACCATGCAGCTTTTAGGGGGTTATAAGAGCTGTTTGATGACATGTAACTGTAAGCTAAGTATACTGTTGATGCGAAGACGGATTCAACGGTGAATAAGTCTAAGCTTGATCACTTATAGTACTTTCTGCTTCCATTGCATAGATTTATCCATCCGTCGACTTCACTTCTCCCTCGTCGAGATTCCCTCGCTCCTCACCAACAGTGGTAGTCCATCCAGAAACCTCATCGAGAAGAGTCACCCAGTCCGGCATGGTGGGAAAGTCAGAGAAGTACCACTTCACGCGCTCCCAGTCTAGGGGTAAAAAAAAAAAAAAAAGATAAGCAAAGCAGCGAGTTCACAAGGCCAAGAAAAAAAATCGAAAAACTTACACAGCGGCCACCATCCGGCAAACTCCCAGTCGATGATGCACAGCCGGCCATCGGCTGTTCGAATCACGTTGCGCGGAGTCAGATCTGCATGGACGAGCCCGGTGTGAGGCGGCGAGCGGGGAAATGCTTCAACGTCCGGGTTGCCCCTCGTCAGATGGTGGAAGTCGCCCGCCGTGGCGAAGGGACCGACGGTGACGGCCCCCACGTCGTCGACGCCCAGGATGCCGTCCCTAACCGGCCCGCCAGAGACGGAGGCAGCCGTCGGGCGGTTGAGCGAGGCCGGCGGACGACAGGCATGAAGCTGTCGGGCGTAATGCCAGACCTGCATGACGATTTCCCTCTTGTCCGTATCGTTGAGTTGCGACCAGACGGTGTCGAGACAGGTTCCGTCGATATAATCCATGGCGATGAAGAGGCCTTCTGGACGGTCATAGGTCCGATGAACGCGCGGCAGGCACACCGACGTGTGAGCCGCGACGTACTCCATGGCCTCGAGTTCCTGTCTCGAGCAGGGGCCCTTGACCAGTTCGGAGCGTGATATGCGGACGATCTTCCGTACGTCATCGTACAAGATCTTGGAGCCGAGGCGCAGTCGAAGAGAGAGCGTCCAGTCCTCGAGCCAGCGGACGAAGCGTTGAAGCAAAGAGAGCCGCCCGGTCGAGGCCATGGTTGATTCTCTTTCCTGGTGGAAAGAGCGGTAACGGCTTTGCTGATGGAGGTGTGGCCGCATGTGGTTATAAACTGGCCCGGACGTGGATCGTTGCAACGCATATTTCTATTCTCACGTAATGACGTACATATGTATGTCTAGGTATGAAGATCTCCCTTCGACTTTGATGCTGACCGCATCTCACCTCAGCGCTTCTTGGGACATAGATCATCTTTGTAACGTTGTTAGGTCAGTTACTGAGTTTTCAAGTTTCCGACTTGAAGTCAGCGAAGAGACGGGTTTTGCTTGAAAGGATCACGATCCTAGCATCAAGTGTAAAGAACAAGTATAAAGTCGACTTGGTTTCCTCTCCCGAACAGCTTCATCAGCCTTGACGAAATACCTCTGCCTCAGACCACGAAAGACAACCTTCAACTTCAGTCCACACCATGCAGTTCTCAACTCTCGCCGGCATCTTCACCACCGTCCTGGCCCTGGCTGCTCCAGCGGCCGCCGGCAAATGCTGCTCTGCCTCTTGCGGTGTCTGCCTTGACGGCACCAGGTGCCATGTAAGATATATATTTATACATATGGCACGAAAGCCCCGTTTCCGCTCTTGGCTGAACCCCCATATCACAGGGCAATGGCGAGTGCAGCGGCGTAGGGGCTCCCTATCACCGCTGCTGCTAAACAACAGTCAATGTAGGCAGGGCAGGTTTCGCAATGCCTGTCTGGGAATGATGTGCGGGCCACTGTCACTACATGAATGTATCGTTGACTTCGATTTGCTGTCACTACTAGTTTACAATGCAAGAAAACCATAGCCATTGCTGTGATTCTGATGGAAGGCTGCTGTGATAAGAGGCTGAGTTCGTCGACCAAAACACTTGCTGGCCGCATCTCAATTCGCCTCTTTGTTTAAGGCTCCAACTTGACTTGGGTCTTACATTCATACGTCGATATAAGATACACACACACATCCCTAGTCACGGCGGCTAAACGCATTAACGCAGACAACTAACGGGATCTAAAAGAAGAAGAAGAAGAAGAAGAAGAAGCAAAACAACAAACTAAACGCAGCTTCTAGTCGCCCCCGACTTGCACGCCAGCCTCGTCCCAGCTCACCTTGATAGGCTCGTGGTTCCCAGAGAACCTCTCGCCAGCAAACCACAGCTCGAAACGGAGATCCGCCGGCGCGACGATGACGCGTATGTCGAATTTGCATATGTAGTATTTGCGACGTCGTAGGAAGCACATGCTGCGTTTGTGCTTGAGCACGAGCTGGTGCTGCTGCACGCCGTCGAGATTGCCCTTTACCTGGCAAAGATCGTAGACGCCGGCTTGATATATTCATATCAGTACGGGCAAAAGGAGACGACGCTGAAGGATATTCCAACGTGAACGGAAAACGTACCTTGTCTCATGTTATGCGGAAGACACGATACTTCGTTCTGAGAAATGACAATCTGGGCGTCCCACGATCGGGTCGTGTCCTCCTCTGCCAGATGTATCTCGAATGACTTGATGAGCGGACTGTTGGGGTTGATGTTATCGCCCTCCACATACAACCCATCTCAGCAAGCAGTTTATATCATATCAAAAAGGAACAACAGAAGCAGACCTTGCGTATCAACCATTGAACCTGGTTCAAAACCCAGTGCTTGCTGGAGTCGAAGGGATCCTGCTCAAACTCGCCATCATCCAAGTGTCGCGAGCGGGTGTAAAGCTCCTTGACGACGACGCCGTAGCTTGCACGAGCGACGCGCGTTGCGAGGACCGAAAGGAAGCCCGTCTCCGTCGTCTGTTGCTGGTTCAGGAGAAGGCCGCGGACGACGACCAGCTGCGGTTCGTGACATGGTATGACGGCCGCTTGGGGGGCGTTGGGGTAGGGGAAGCTCGTGAGGTGCTGCTGTATCTTCTCGCGGACGTAGGCGGAGCTTCCGAGGCCGCCCGAGAGTATGACGTACTCCTTTTTTTTTTTTGTTTCTGTGTCAGTTATCTGATGGCTTGTAGAGGGATGAAGAGCCAGCGCTCACAACCGGTTCGGGGTGGCCGTTGTCCAGAAGCCAGTCCAGCTGCTCTGTGATCTGCCTCTTGATGGCGTCGATCTGGGCGTCGAAAAGGGATTGTATCTCTTCCCTAGGGAGATATATCATGAATCTTTCAACAGCCATAGACAGAGGGGGGGGGGGGGGAAGACGACGGGGGACCTACTTGGTAACGAGCAGGCGCCCATTCTCGATACCCAGACCATGGTGAGTAAAAGCGTGAGAGACACCATCCATCGTTATCTTGTGGACGGCGTGCATATGAACCGTCTCGCCAAACTTGTGCTTAATGTTATAGAAGTGATGACTCCTCGCCATACGAGCGATGACATCAGCCGGAAGCTGACGATCGATATCAGGCCAGGCAGCCAAACGACGAGCAACGAGGCGGACAAAGGCGCTGTCGATGCAGGTAGAGCCGATGCCGACGCCCTTGACGGCCGCCACCTGCTCCATCTGCGGCACGGCGCTATCGGTGGAGGTGACGCGCATGACGGTCAAGTCGGTGGTGCCGCCGCCGGCGTCGATGGCCAGGAAGAGGTGGCCGACGGTGAAGCGGACGGCGCTGGTCTTGAGCGTCGTCACCGCCGCGGCCTCGGCCTCGGTGAGATCGATGCGGGCTTCATGACGGGGTCCCTCGGCGCCGAAGCCGGCTTCGTGAATGATGGTCTTGAAGGTGTTGATGATGTCCTGCCGTTTCCACGTCGTCGGCACGCTGAAGAGGAAGAGAACGGATAGGTCGGACCAGCTTCGGCCCAGGTGCGGCTGGATGCCCAGCTGCCTCTCTATCGTCGGCTTGATGTGAGCGTAGACGCGAGCCAGGTAGTCGACGGTGAGGCGTTGAGCCTCGTACGAGCTAGTCGGAGCGTTGGCCAGGCCCCGTTGCTGGGCGGCGGCGTCGTCGAGGCAGAGCTTGAACAGCTCGCGTCGCGTGGTGGTGGTGCCGCCGGCGTCGGCGTTGTCGTCGTGGTCGGAGCACATGAAGCCCCATGATATCAGCCTGCCGTCGGCGTCGTAGACGAGCGAGGAGGGAACCTTGCGCTCTCCGCGGTCTCCGCTTCCGGGCCAGTCGTTGACGACCTGGATCGGCGTTCGAGGCGTCCGCCAGGCCACGCCTTTTGGTGTTCGTCAGCAATGTTTGGGCGTTTTGGTTGTGTGGGTGTGTATGTATGTACCTACCTGTAAAGGTTGTGCCTAGATCGACCGAGACGGTGACGTCGGCCATGGTGGTGTTGAGGACGTGAGGAGCTTCATCAGCGTCTATATCAGCGCCTCAAGTCTTGTCCCGGCGGCGGAATGAACTGTACATACATAGGGGCTATGCTCAGCCGCACATAGCATAGCGAAGCTGAGTATCCGTAGAGACCACCGGACCCCTGCAACGCCGCCGGCGGCCCCCAAGTCGACTGTCAGTACTGCGACTTGGGAGTTATTTGCACAAAAGCCATGCTTTTTCTTGCGTCTCCGTAGGCATCAGACCTGTTCCCCCCCCCTTTCCAGCGGGTGGTCTCTGTGCTTCTGTCGTCAACATCATCAACAGCAGTAACCTGTCGTCAACATCATCAACAGCAGTAACCTGTCAAGCCCTCATTACAAGACCAATCGTGACTGACATGGCTACCACCACAACAGCACCCGGAGCAGCTCAGAATGGCATCCCAGGCAGCCTGGCCAACCAAACACCCGCATCTTCATCAAGGACAATGACAGTGTCGACGACTCCCGCGGCAGCACAACGTCCATCAGGACAACAAGCACAGGGCGCAGAGGATGAAGCTGGTCCAGGCCGTCACTCTCCCCAAGCCTCAAGCCCCGTCAACACGCCAACAACACAAGGACAAGGACAAGGACAAGGACAAACATCGACGCCGCCGCAAGCACAAGCTGCGTCGATATCGCCTCCGCCTCCGTCCGTCCCTGCCGGTACCGTGGCGGGGATAGCCATCGGCTGTGTTGTGGGAGGCATCCTCGTCGGCCTCTTAGCAGCCTTCCTCTTGCTCCGGCGCAGAAGCAAGAAGAAAGCAGGCTTGAAGCCGACGACCAGCAAGACAAGTCCGACGGCTCCAGCGCCGACGACCAACGCCCAGCTCGACCATTTCCTCCTCGAGGCAACGCCAGATGAGGACATAGCGATGGAGATGGAAGCGCTCAGGACGCTCATCCGCCAGCACGTCGATGACCATTACCACCGGGGCCCTGTTGACGAAGACGCCGGCAGTCTTTCTCAGCCCCTCGTCAACCTCGGCGTCAACCAACGAGTTGCGGCCCTATGCGTCGACTACAAGACGCGACAACAGGCTCTGCAGCATGTCCTCTCCCGCGTGATATTCAACAGCATCGACTTCCGCTCACGGGCTGAGCTGTCGCTCATGCCGACCTCGGTGGCTGCCTTTATCGAGGAGATGCCATCGAACAAGAACGACTTTATGGGCGACTCGCGAGGTAAGTGAAGCAACCACAGCCAATCCAATCCATCTGATTGTCTCGCCGCAGTGAGATGCCAGGCTCTGAGCCAGTGGCGAAGACTGTCGGCCTTCCTCCTGCACCCGAACCGCGGCCAACGCACGCCTCTGCCGTCAGACAATGCCAGGGTGTCTTCGAAGGCGCAGCAACTGACGACGGCGCTGAACGGCGTCCTACGCCCCTTCACCGAGCCGGATGCGGCCAGTCAGCAGACCAGGCATCTCGAGCTGGTCATCCTCGAGTGTGCCAAGCTCGGCTACGTGCTCTTCTCCCACCCGAGCGACTGGCGGTTCGTCACTGAACATGCGGGGACGAAGGAGGATCATGCCGGCATCGTCGTCGAGGCTGGGCTGGTGAAGCTCAGCGATCGAGAGGGGGTGCCGTATCGCTCTCCGCGGAGTGTGGTTGACCCCGTTGTGTATGATTGTTAGTCGACTTGACTTCACCCGGACCTATCATCGTGTAGGGACAGCTCAGCCGCAGCAGACTAGGTATGTACAGGTTCGTAGCCGGTACATACATGCAGATGATGAAGCCCCGATATGCAGATCAAAATAGGACCGAGCGCTGTAAGACCAACAGCATAAGAAGAAGCCAATGTCTGCGCCCCCCGAGACATTATCTAGTCATGTCGTTCTGGGAATAGATCCTGGCGAAGCAGTGCAGTAGCTCTGCCGCCTTATCGAATCCTTGTACGGGTAGGGACATGGACATGGTGGAAGCTGAGGGCCACGTCGTTGTGTGATACAGCCTCCTCTGGTCCTGTAACGAATACATATCGCGTCAACACCATCATCGTCTCCTCCGCAGAGAATCTTCCCCCAAAAGACTGTGAAAAGATGCGTCGAAGCATCATCGTCGTCGTCCTCTGCTTGGCGACGTCGCCGAGCTTCTGCTCCCCCACGCTTCACGAGCAACAGTCCCCCCCAATGACTACAACTCCTCCACTCCCGTCGGGCCGGATGGAGCATCTACGACGTCAAATGACGACGAGTCCCTTGAACTACGACACGTGCGGTTTCATGAGCGGCTATAAAGGTAACGAGTCTGGATAGAAGCTCCGTAGGATACAACACTGGCCTAATATCAAACAAACTCAAGATACTCTGACCTGTAGTCAAGAAACTTGCACCTCTTCTGGCCGCTTCCTCGGTTGCGTCTCCGGCACCCGCAGTCAGCCTCCTTCCGTCTGCAAGGACTTCGACTCGGTCACGGGCCAGAAGAATCAGGGCACTATATACTGCGAGTAAAGCTCCCCGGATATGGTCTCGTCCTCATTCTTGGCTGACTATGGCTTTGGCAGCTCTCTTCTACCGAAATGCTATACCTTTTACAGGGAAGAGGGCCTCCCAGTGACCCAAACGCTCACCATCTACGGCTGCAACCAGACGTCAGGCAGCGAAGTCTTACTCAACTACAACCCCTACAACACGGCCATCACTACATCCTCCGACTCGACGTCGTCGACCACCACCACCACCGCCGCCGCCGCCGACAGACCACACATCACCACCTCCAGAACACCCACCGACGGTGCCGGCATGGGAGACGGCGGCGGACCCAACGTCGGAGCCATCGTCGGGGGCGTCTTGGGGGGCCTGGCTTTTCTCGCCATCGTCGGCGTCGTGGCCCTGATGCTTCGCCGCCGTCGTGAACGCACACCCCCTTCGTCATCCGTCCTTCAGCCCGTGAGACGCAGCAAGGCCGAATACTCTTCTCAGGCGGATCTCCCCAGTTCCTCACCAGCCGTCGTTCAGCCCGCGAGACGGAGCAAGGCCGAGTACTCTTCTCTCCCCAATCAGGAGTCACGGTAGGCGGGCTGTGCTGTGCTGTATTGGGGCGGATTAAGGGGTTCTTTCTGAGCCATTATTTTAAAGCCATTGTCACTTAGTAGTACCATCTGTCTGCATACAATACATTGGTGTCCCTTTTGCCCCCGTTGGCCGTGTCGAGGAGCACGTCTTTCTCAGCCCTTAGCCCCC
>LKCN02000007.1:4076820-4110159 GCA_001633055.2 Ophiocordyceps polyrhachis-furcata BCC 54312
ATGTGAAGGCGTGACCTCGTGACAACCTCGAGCGAGGTCCATCGCGGGACGAAGTGCTGAGAGAGAGAGAGAGAGAGAGAGAGAGAGGAGAGAGAGAGTCGTAAATATCAAACATGGCTTGATCCCCCAGCCTTGTGTGATTGCTTACCACTGCTTGGGCCTCTACCAGGCTGAGCTGAGAGCCGGGCTTCAGACGAAGCTCCTCGAGATACTTGATGGGCAGAACCATGACGTCCGGGCACCAGCGGCGTAGGAGAAAGGGCCGATCCTTGATCTGTGCCAAGTCATTCGATTGTCTTAGTTGCAAAGACCCCGAGCCATACATACATGGGAACGGCCGGCTCGGATGAGGCTCCTGGCTCCAAAGGCAAAACGCGCTCGAAGGACAAACGTGGGCTCCAACAGAGAGCGGTAGCCATAGACGGGAACTCCATCCTCCTCCGGGGCGCGACAAGGGCAGGCTAGGGCTACGAGCCAGGAGAGCGAGAAGAAGAAGAAAAGGAGGAAGGGCAGGGCAGCTTGGACGTAACTGAAGCCGGACGAGAAGGACTCCATGGTGAGGATCGAAAGAAGGCATCAGCCCCGCGGAGAGGAGAAGAGGGAGGGAGGAGAGACAGATATGTACATACATAACATTTGGATGGGATATTGGGCATCAAACGGATAGTATAGGCGGCCGCTGACAGCACGCCACCGAAGCTGTCGTCCTATCATCGTCGTTGATGGCGGCGGCGGCGGCGTCAGTGCCGTGACCGGTCAAGGTAACATGGCATGAGGCGTACATACATCCAATATCCATACATACATACATACACCCGGCATTGCCTCTTAAGGCGACGTCGATATAGGCAACGTCGATATAGGCATGAGTAAGAGCGTCGATCGTCGTGTCTATAAAGATATTGCACTTACACTTGCTTGCTTCTTTTCTTCCTCCTTCACCAACAACAACAACAACAACAACAACAACAACAACAACAACCAACCAACCCGTCGACAGGATGGACAAGCTCCCATACCCGGACCAAGGCTTCGTCAACTCAAGCCCCGTCGATGCACAACGTATCAAACAGACAGGTGCCTTCACCCGCTTCGCCAGCCAGATCAGCAAACACGATGACCAGGCGGATGTCGGAACGCGTCGAGCAAGACACGACTTTTCATCCCTGACCGGCTTCTCTCCATCCTTCGACGCCTGCGGCTCCCCCGTCGGCAACTTCAACAGCCTCCTGTACTTTGACTGCCTGCCCGACAGGATCGAGATGCTCTCCTACTTCACCGAACTGGCCTTTCTCCACGACGGTATGGAAAGAAGCCGAGGCAGCAGACAGACCGGGAGAGAGCTGAGAGCTGAAAGGGGGGGGCCTAGACTACACCGCGTCAGACCGCGACGAATCGCCACAGACGAGGCACAAACGGCTCGACTACGCCATGAGCCTGCAAGGGGCAGACAAGCCAGACGACCTGCCGTTGACGATGAAGATGAAGCGTCTGTACTCTGAAGTCATCCTGCAGTGCTCTGCCATCGACCTGAGGATGACTATCGACATGGTCAACAGCTTCTCCAACCATTGGCTCAAGGTTCTCGACAAGGAGACGATGCCGCTATCGTCACTGGACGACTATTTCCGCACACGGGTTTCCGACGGAGGCACAAGGTATATATATCTCTCTCTCTTCTCTCCCCCCCCTCCTCTCTCTCCCTCTCTCTCCCCCTCTCTCTCCCTCTCTCCCTCTCTCTCCCCCTCTCTCTCCCTCTCTCCCTCTCTCTCCCTCCTGGGGACAACTTGGAGAAGAAGAAGAAGCTGATTGCAAGAGCCATAAAAAAAAAAAGGGCATACTGGTGGTCCATGGCCTTCGCCCAGGGAACGCGGATGACAGGCCAAGAGTTCGACACCATCGAGCCGCTCGTCCACGCCGCCGAGAGAGTCTTCCTGGCCGTCAACGACTTCTACAGCTGGCAGAAGGAGAAGCTGCTGCCGGCCCATCGCATCTGGAACTGTGTCCTGTTCTTCATCAAGACCGAGCTGAGGTCCGAGCAGGATGCGATATCCAGGCTCCGAGACTTCATCGTCGACGAGGAGCGGCTCTTCCTCGACAGACGAGCCGAGTTCTGCAGTAGGAATCCTCACCTCCCCTCTCATCTGAAGCGCATGGTCAACGCCCTCGAGCCGGCAATGGGGGGATATCACTACTGGTGTGCCGTCTGTCCGAGACAGAATTCGTCGAGCCAGAGTCTCCCCTTTGAGCTTCGTTCGGACGAGCAGAGCAACGGACAGGTCGACGAGGCGGCCCAAGAGAGCGTCCCCGACCATGGGCTGCAGTCGGCCAGGTCGGCCTTGACCGCACCGGCAACCTACATCCGATCCATGACGTCCAAGAACGTCCGAAGCCAGTTCATCGACGCCATCAACCTCTGGCTCCAAGTGCCGCAGGACAAGGTCACGGCCATCAAGCAGGCGATAGACAGCCTCCACCAGTCGTCTCTCATCCTAGACGACATACAAGACCAGTCGCCGCTCCGACGCGGCAAGATAGCCACCCACCACGTCTTCGGCGAGGCCCAGTCCATCAACAGCGCAACCTACATGTTCGTCGAGGCCACCAAGCAGATACACCATGTCGGGAACAGCACAATGACGTCCATCCTCCTCCAAGAGATGGAGAACCTCTTCCTCGGCCAGGCCTTGGACCTGAACTGGAAGTTCACCATGCACTGTCCGACCAGGGAGCGATATCTGGCCATGGTCGATCAGAAGACGGGCTCCATGTTTCGCCTGATTCTCCGCATGCTGACATCCGCCATCGGAAAGGAGCCCGACGACAGCTTGACCGGCCTGTCCCGTCTCCTCGGTCGATGGTACCAGGTACGAGACGACTACCTCAACCTCCTGGGCGGCGAATACACCAAGAAGAAGGGCTTCTGCGAAGACCTAGACGAGCGAAAGCTTTCCTACCCCGTCGTATGCTGCTGCGCCCGAGACTCGTCCGCCCGGGAGCTGATACTCGGCATCTTCAGGCAGAGGACGTCTTCCGCAGCGGCCCAGTCTGCCCCGATGCCGGTCGAGTTCAAGATGCAGATGCTGACGCTCTTGAAGCAGAGCGGTGCCTTGGCCGAGACTTTCCGTCTCGTTCGGGAGCTGCAGACGGATGTGGAGGCCGTGATTTGCGGTCTGGGGGAGACTTTTGGCATGTCGAACCCGGTGCTGCGGCTGATGGTCATGGCTTTGTCTGACATTCCGGAACCGGAACTGCCGTGTCGATTCTAGGCCATTATTGCATTTAGTCCTGTTAAAGATGTATTTGATAGGAGAACTGCTTGGGTACGGAGGGCAGTTAGAGCTTGATCTCCCCTTCTGTCGGTTGCTGTTGGTTCCCTGTATTGAATACACCGACTTTGAGATGCCAACTAGAGACCGGTCAACACTCTATTAACAAATGGATTTTTTTTCTAGTGGATGATGTTTCCACAGCAGCCAGAGGGCCATGAAAGCGTCAGTGACGTAGTAATCTGGGACCAATGTTACGATTAATTGAGGATAATCGTACAGGGTATATACATGTGTTGTGGGACGACTTGATGTCCCATGGCCTGAAGCCTTGACAAGGTAGATGGGTGGCTTGATGAACTGCAGTTGGCCACATCGTCGCCGGGGATCCTGATGGTGCCAGCAGAACGCTCTGCATGGCCGTTTTGATGAGGGTGAGCAGGAGAAGAGTGACGGATCTCGATGCCGTAAAAGGCTCTCTATTCACCATAGCAGGTATCTAGGAATCAGACATGATAAAGGTCCCGTAGTCGGCTAGGAAACAGTCGTAAAGCAGTAGAATTCGCTCGAGTGTAAATCCCGATATCGATAGTCAATAAACAGTTGGATGAAGAGATGACGAATCGGGAAGGATATCACGTCGTCATGGTCTGAAAGAGGAAATTGAAGAAGAATTGGGGGCAGGAGAGGTGATTGTGTTGAAGATGTGAGGAAGCTGATGCCGATTTCTCGTAGGCTATAGCGCCCAAGGCACCCTGCAGCTTCTCCCTAATAAGAAGAGAGTCCATTCGCAGTGCCCAGTGGGTATAGTTGGCAGAGCCTAGGTGGTCTCGGGTCCATAATATGAGCATAGGCTGGGTAATAGGTTTGCAGATAAGTCCACCATTTCGTATAGGGACTTGTTTTATCGTATCGTCGCGACGGAGTGAGGTTCAACAGAAGAGCGGCTATACGATATATTTCCGGCCAAAGAGTATTAGGGAGTCCAGACTGGAGAGAAAGAAATCGAGCTCGTTATTTTAGAATAGCTCCTAATCGTTCTGCGTGACTATTTTGTAAAGGAGTGGATGGCGCCGAAACAATAAGTCTGATAATGCCTTCTGCTTCCAGCTGATGGATATTTGCCTTGAAAGTATTCCAAGCTTTCTACTCGGAGCTATGCATGAGTTTGAAACTGGTTAGTCCCAGTTCTGGATTCGTTTAATGACGGCGTCTCGTGTCTTTCGAGAAGGGTTTCCAGGAGATTAAAACCGCGGGCTTTAAGAGTCAGAGTTTGTCCATCCGTGAAGTTCCGATTGTAGCATTCGTACGAGATTATTTCCATAAAGATCGTAATGGGTAATAATATCGTACAACTGCCTAGCAATGAAAGTAGTAAGCTCAATTTGACCGTTGGATTAATGGTAAAGATAACCCCGCGGACGCCTGCACAAAGGAAGGCCCCAACACAGCTCTTTCAACAGCCGAAAGAAAACCGATATTTATTAGCATAATGTTCTTTCGCATCGCACTCATCTTGTCCTGCGTGAATTCTTCGGAAACCGATTTCTTGAAGAAATACCCCTGACGACGCTTGTAGTCGGGAGAGCTCCCGATGGTGGTCTGGTCGGACGGGCGAAGAAGAGCTTGAACACTGAGTTGTAATGCGCAACTTGTTTCCTGGTGTGATAACAGATTGATGCATTATAAGGCGGGGGGGGGTATCGAACGCCTTGGCAGGTTAAACAGATTTCTTCTTTTTCTCCTAATCCTTCTTCTTTTCCTGATAAATCGTGTAATACATATTAAATTCCCGAACCCTTCGGTCTCGTTCGGCAGAGGCTAACTTGTCCATTTCCTCTGGGTTGATTAGGGTTGGTGCGATGGGTTCCTCCGGAAAGGTTTCGCACCCGGAGATCCAAATCCCAGAGGTCCGATTCTTCTGCTTTTAAACAACTCCAGCGTGCTGCGCAATTTAATTCTGTTGTGATATTGGCTCCTGAATCACAGTTGCGCAGGCTGCAGCATAGCGTCCCGCTGCTGCAGGACGATCTGCTGTAGCTCGGCCACTTGCTGAGACAACTGCTGATGCGCAGTGGGGTCGGCCATTGTAAGAAAAGAAGAGTAAAGGGAATTGATCTTTAGGCATGGCAGTTGAAAGCCATGGTTATATGCACGCCAATAGGTAGATGCTAGGCATGGCAGTTGAAAGCCACGGTTATATGCACGCCAATAGGTTGATGCTAGACATGGCAATTGAAAGCCATGGTTATATGCTCGCCAGTATGTTCGGAGTTCAGGTTGTATTGCAGGAGACAGTCAGGCAATGATCCTATCAAATCCACCTTCGTGAGGTCTCTGTTAAAAAGGGCGTTCAGGGAATCTTCAGCGTAGTCACGTTCCTGCCAGTACCCTGGCCAGACTTTAAGCTTCAATTGGATAAGCTTATCTCGGGGCGATCGGGCGTGGCTAAATGACGTTTCGTAGGCCAAGGCACCATCCCTAATATAGTCGTTCAGGAGGTCGAGGGCTTTCTTTTGATCCTTGTACTTCTTCGATTTCCTATCGAATCGAGGGAGGGTATATAGCCTATATTCCTCGGTTAATCAAGCAAAAGAAGGGCTATTAACAGATCCAGAACGGGTTATTCGAGTCTTAGAAGGAAGGTCGGGCTCCTCGGGTTCCGTAAGGACGAGAGTCCCTTCAGGATCGATGAATTTCCAAACCTCCTTTTCCTCAGCCTTATTAACGAGGTTATTCCACCAACGGGTCCAGTCCTCAGGCTTCGTGAGCTTGACGGACGCCCTGACGGTGGACTTATCAGACGATATGTTGATCAAAAGGTTCAAGGTTAAAGGTTTGATGTTTTGTAAGATGGGAGGAAAAATAGGGGTATCCGAGATGTAATTTGGTCGTATTTTTAGGCGGCTGTTTAAAACAACTTTGCCCGTGTATGTGTAAGTCAGAGGGTCTTTCCAACAGAACAAAGACCTAATTGACGTTAGAAAGCTTTAAACTGCTGTCCCTGGAGCGGCTTTGTGAGCCCTTCTTGCTATTATTCCAAGGGTAGGAAAGCGGATAGAATTAAGCTTCCAATAACCGATCATCAGCTATCATGCCCTTTGTATCGATCCATTCAATGGTTGTACGGCCTTCTTGGACCTTCTGCCGCAACCAATGAGGATCGACCCTCATGCGAAAAGGGGTTACACTCCTCGCGACAAGGACGAAGATGAGCGTAGGTGCATTATTTGGGTTAAGGGCCCATCCTCGAGCTGAAGCCTTATAAGGGCTAAAGCGTCTTCGGATTTAGTATGGGTTATAGAGCTTAAAGCCCCCCAGCCTCCGTGGATGAATGGACTGCACAGATCCAGTCGAACAGGAATCAACCCCGGGTTTAACAAGGGAAGTTCAGGTCTGGTACACCAAAGCGTCAGATCAATCATACTTTTGACAGGGAGAACAACTCACTTGTTTCTTAATTGTTGTTTTTCGAAGCTCGTGATAATGTCGTTTTCTTTTTACACTGAAGTTGTTGTAACCAGGTTACCTTGTACGCCATCCCGGTCACGCCGAAGCACACGCTGGGTCTGATCTTGGCGACCCTTATGGCCATCATCTTCCATATCCTGTACGCCCAGTCGAAGGCACCGATGTATTTTGATCCCCGTGTGCTTGAGGAGCTCGTTCGACCCCGTCCTGCTGTAGATCTGGAGCCAGGAAGCGGCGCTCGTACCAACGAGTTGTCATTGATCACCGCGATCAGACCCCTCTCGCTGGGGGGACAACTCGGTCGAAAACTCTCCGGCCATGGGGAACCATGATTAAGATGGTTAATTTATCGCTATTATTTATGTAGTAGACGCTGCTGCAATTTCAGGGAGCTGCTCTGGAATGGCATTGGCATGCTATGAGGGGATATTGATCGGCCGAGCTCTTATGACGCGAGGCGCAATCTTCTGATCGCTCAGTTAGCAAGTTTGGCTATAATCCGAGGCTGAGGTCGTCGAGTATATATCGTGGAAAGCTTCGTCTAAGGGGATGAAAGCTAGCCCATCTCTCGGCTTGCGATTCGGTGAGATGAGCCGGCTCTGCCCCAGTCTGCCTCTAGAAGCTTTCCATTGTGTGCGTCTCTTTGTTGAAGAGGGAGGGCAAAGATAACAGAGGATGTGGAGAAAAACCCCTCAAGCTGCTCTTTGTCAGCATGCCACTACATATGTATACGGATATGGACATGTAATACGAGAATACGCCACCAACCCATAGCAGCAAGCTCGTGTGTTGATTGCCTTGCATGTGAATCTCGCCATGTCCATGTGAGTCTTTCTTTATCACACTGCACAGTCGAAGCGCGGGTTTCAAGTGGCTAGGTAGGCTCACGTTCCCCTCCCAGGGATAAGGAAGTCTGTCCAACGCAGGAATTTCATGTTCAGGTAGAGAGAGGCATAAGCAGACAACGGCCGGCCCTTATGTGGCACTGCATTGCACAACATACATACACAACAACGAATATGACGTCTCGTCAACCTGGTTTTGGTTGCCTTCTTCAGACCCATGACACGTCACGTGGGCAGCTGAGGCAAACAATCAATCTCGGGAAATCAAATTTCCGAATGCCGCGTAGGCCCTCGCTTCGGCCACGACAACTCCCACTCACCCAAACAGTATCATGCTTCGGGCACTCGGACAAAGGCTGGGCGGAGTCCAGCGACGCGGCTTCTCCGTCAAAGCGATACACTCGACCTTTCCCACATGGCTAACTTACTACAGCCCTCATCGGCATTCGACGCTCTTCGATCACGAGGAAAATGAGAGCCGGCTGAACGATATATACGATCAAGGAGTTGTTATAGCAAAAGGACGGATTGATCTATCCCGGGGTTAACAAGCTCTCCGGTAGGTTCGCGGCAGCTCACTTCCAACGGTCGGACGATGTCTGATTGATCAGTCTCAAACGGTGTGGCCATGTCTCCCAACACGTTTACCCTAACCAACCAGCGTTAACGGAAGGGCGTCCGGATAAAGCTGCGGGCCGAGCCGAATCGACGATGGAATTTAGTACGAATACGGCAGAAAGTGACGTCAATGAACACTCGCCGATACCAGAGGCAATGACGTCACAGAAAGAGTGAATTCATCTTTACCGATCAGGTTATGAAACCCATCAAGTCTAGACGCTCGCAATGTCGCGACAATGGACCTGAGGGGGTAGAAAATTAACCACCCCAAGGACGGACGGTATTACACAAATAAACGGCCGTCACTTAGAGACAAAATCGAGAGTCCTTTATTACAAATCCTACTCCATCGTTGCCCAGCATATTATCTGCTCCTCTCGATACATGAAAAAGGCTCAAGCTTAGTTTTCGTCAAGTTTGACGATATCTGAAGTCCGAAGTGATTCATAGCATTGCAAGTAAAGCATCGGTATGGGCTGGCTGCTCCCGGGCGTCCCCTACTAAATGACCCTGCCCTTTGCGTGATGCTTTGAGGATGAGATGCCCTGCTCTTTGTGCTTTGATGCGGTCGACTTGCCCTTCTCTTTATACTTGCCGTGGTGCTGTGATCTTTCATCTATTGTTTAAACGAAAGAGACTTTTGCTTGAAGCGGCCTAACATTCGGGAAGACATGGCAGTAAACTCTCAACATGCGTACCTGAAGAGATGAATGATGGAGGGGTTCTGGCAAGATGGCGGGCGATGCTTACTCTCTGTCCTTGCCAGCGGCCCCCAAATACTACCCGTGACCGCATATAGTGCATGAGAGGAGGAAGAAGTGATCAATATTGCCTCAGCCTGCAGCGGAGTTCTACTTCAGTCCTGTTGGTTGTGCCAGGGATATATTATCCATCTATCTGCCTGCGTAGGGTTACATCACGCGATTACCCAGAGCCTCATCGCCATCAGTTATTAGTAGTAGGTATACAAACGTTGGTCAGGGACAAGTAAGAGAAAACAAAGGAGCAAAAGTTATGTTGTCGGGTCTCGAGAGGAATGAATGAAAAAGTCCATCGACCGTTGCTGGGGTTGTCGATGGTGCGGAGCGTCATGCTTAGTTACTACATGTTGCTTGCCGTTCGTTGAGAGAATGACGAGCGATGTTGGAAGAAACCGCTGCCTGCCCTCCTGCTTCATCAAGGCTTCCTCATCGCTCGTGCTGTCCTCCTCAGCCATAATCTTCTCAAGGCCGGGGTCTCGTGCCACCACCTGTTTGCCCCCCCCCCCAGCCCGAACCGGCTGCCTTCGTCATCTACTTTCCGCATCATCTCCTTGCTCACAACCTTGTTCTTCTTGAGCTTCTTTCGCCGCCTAGTTGCACAAGTCATTGGCCCTGCATTCTCTTCATCGTCGTTGTCACCCTCAACCAGGGTAACCGGCCGCAGCTTGCCGTGTTATAGGTAAGTTTCGACATGACAGTGACTCTCGCACATCACATCTTTCGCCTTCTTCACCCTCCCAAAGACAAGATTGAGGCACCTCCGCAGAGGTTCTCCTCTCTTATCCTTCCGGCATCGATCCTGACTGTCTTGAACTCCTTGGGCTGCTTTGCCTGACGAAACGAAGACATGGTTGGTCATGTGCGATAGCCAAGGTCGTCACCGTGACCGAGCGGGCCGATCGTAACGACTCGTGATCCTTGAGGCAGCGTTTGAATGAATCTTCCGCGTGTTCATGAATGATTTCACTGATTGCCTTGCACTCTCTTCTGCAGCGGTACCACCAACACAGCCGTCGTCCAGCGGCTGGTTGGGTTCCGTCTTTTACACACTCGACGTATCTATCTCGCGTGGCGTGTGATCGTTGTTCCTCTTCATCACCAGCTTCATGAATCCTGCTTTATCGAATCAATATGCTGTTGTTGTCGCTGGCGTGGAAGGAGTAGAGAAGAGAAGAGATGGGGAGGATTCGTGTAGAGGCTCCCATAAGGTTGAAGAGCGCTCGACAAGGCGACGGGATGAGGTTTGGGGAGATTCGTAAAACAGTTTGCGATAGAGCTTGTCCCTCTTGAATTCCTGGCATAAGGATGAATGAAGGTGAAGGTGGTTAAGAGGAAAGGTGGCAAGTCGTGTTGTGGGTGTAGAAGAGTGAAGGGTATACCGTATATCCCATCTTGGTCGTGAGAATGCCGGCATCCGGCCAATGCCTGTTGCACGAACGCTTGCGGATGATGAGGTGGTGATATGCCACTCTCATCAGCCTCTGACGAAGTCATCAGCCGAGTAAAGAGACGGCAGAAACGAGTCTCTGGTGCTCTGGCCTCGGTGGATAGATATAACGGCGGATACCAGATGCCGCATGCGTCGTCAATGCCGAGTATACTGCTTGCCTTTCGTCAGAGGCTGATGAGAGTGGTATACGACCAACACCGCCACTCCACCATCAAAAGCGCGTGAAGGGCTTGATGGCGTTTCAAATTGACCCAGTCGCCCATCATATTCCCACTCATCAGCGACGTTTATCGTCCAAACAACAGTGGAAATACTGCAGCAGGAACCGACGCGGCAGAGGATAGGTCTGGGGCTTGGCAGCCCATTCCCCTTCCCTCATGCCTGCGGGTGGCATCGGTAAACTATCACCAGATCAGCATCACGTATCCAATCAAGTCGTCTTCTTCTTATTACTTACCTGACAGTATTCTGACATCTCTTACTTTCACAGGGCGATGCCACCCGGCGTAGACGTCATCTTCGTACACTGAAGGATGCTTCGTGCTGTTGCTCAAGGTGTCGCCGGTGGTTTGGGTTGGAAAGTTGTCTTTTTGCTGGAGCCGAAGACGGACGGAAATGCGTGACCCGTTGAAGTCTGCTGTTCCTAGCAGGCCTTGATTGAGGCCATGAATATTGGCCAGCTGCTCAACGCACGCCTGTTTACACTGGATGACAACACGAAGTCGCCTGGGTTCTCTCCTTGACCGTCCGCGAAGATGATGACAGCACAGTTTGTCCTGTTCACGACCCACGCGTCAGTAAAAGTCCACACGGAAGTATGCCTCACATCTGTTGACTCGCATCTGTTTTGATAGATTTCATATTCTCTGTCTGTAGTATCGTACGTGTAAGTGATGATAACAGAACATGGAAGAACAAAATACAGGATATAACAGAAGAACATTTGAGACGAGAGATATACAAACACGACAAAGGAAAGGAAATACCATTGCGAAATTCCCGAGTGGTCGCCTTGGAATTGGATATTTGAGGCGCCACCTCACCGAACTCTTTCCCTTTTGAAATTGGCTACTGCCACTGTCGAGAGTTGCATGGTGCGTGAGACGTGTTGGTGTGTCTACCAGAAGGCTGTATCAGATTCTGAGGGCAAGGAACACGATCTCTTCCAAGTCGGCGTCCGTACTGGACACCAGAAGACAGGACAGTCGTCCTCGCAGATGCTGCAAGCCAAAAACAAACCTGCGGAGGTGGGTATCCGTTTCTTGACTGAGACCACTTCGTCTCGGTTGTCGTTCAGGTCGCCGTTAAGAAAAGAATGTAAGCCGGAGAAGGAATATTGCATTTCGTCTTCGACGTAGAGCGGTAAAAACTCGTCCAGTCATTGCCAGAGCAGTCCTGCTGGCGGTGAAGCATCGACGTCTACAAGGTGATATCCCGGATTGGTGTTTGAACAAGCTAGACGTCGGGAGATGGCAATGGCGAGATTCACCAGTAGGTAAACCTTGAGTCGGAAAGATAATTTGGGAGGCGATGGACGATGAGAAATGGAAAGAATAAATCCAGGACCCAGATAAGATCCATCAGATAATCTCGGGCTTGACCATCATTAACATTTGTGTATCGAACGAATCGTTCTGGGGAGGAGGCATGAAGGGGGGGATGTGACCTGGAGAACGACCCAACCCAGCAATGGGGAACCAGACGAGACGTTCCGAGAGCGTTAAGGAGGCCGAGACTTGCATTGGTTCTCGTGCGGGAGGAAATGGACGCTGACCGATGCATTCGAATGACTGCTTGGTAAAGCCTGAAGAAAGACCCAGGCCACGACTGGGAAACCAGACGAGACGTACCGAGAGCGTCAAGGAGACCGAGACTTGCCTTGGTTCTTGTGCGGGAGGAAATGGACGCTGACCGATGCATTCGAATGACTGCGTTGGTAAAGCCTGAAGAAAGAAAGACCCAGGCCGCGACTGGGAAACCAGACGAGACGTACCGAGAGCGTCAAGGAGACCGAGACTTGCCTTGGTTCTGGTGCGGGAGGAAATGGATGCTGACCGATGCACTCGAACGACTGCTCTTCTCAGCAAAGCCAGCCCACGAATGGGAAACCAGACGAGACGTTCCGAGAACGTCAAGGAGACTGGGACTGCATTGGTTCTCGTGCGGGAGGCAATGGACGCTGACCGATACTCTCGAGCGAGCCTGGAAGAACGAACGACCCAGCCTACCAATGGGGAACCAGACGAGACGTTCGCTCTTCTCCCCCACAGCGTTGAGGGGCTGGTGACTGTTGTCGGGCGGAAAGTAATGGACGCTGACCGATGCACTCGAACGATTGCTCTGGTAGGTAAAACCTGAAGAAAGACGCAGCCCACCGCAATGGGAAACCAGACGAGACGTTCCGACTCCCCGTCGGACGTCTGGGAAATATCCAAAGCGCTCTTTCGATGATAACAAGCTCGGCTTGACCATCCCCTCCGTGAGGCGCGGTCTGACCAGGTGTTCTCTGACGAGGCGTCGCCTGGCGTGTTGCGGATGTCTGGGAAGTATTCAAATCTCTTTCGATGATAACAAGCTCGGCTTCACCATCCCTTCCGTGAGTCGTGCTCTGACGAGCGGTGCTCTGACGAGTCGTGCTCTGACGACGCATACTCTGACGAGGAGCGGTCTGGCGTGTTGCGGGAGGCGTCATTTCTTTCAGCGTCCAGAAGAAGACTTGACAGGTCGAGATCGACAAGACCACATCCGAGCAGAGACCCCGGCTAGCAGTCAGCCTTCTGCTTATGAGTTCACCAGTAGGCATCCCATTCCACAACACCTGCTGAGCGGGACATCGGTCCCGTTCTCGTTCGTCTCCCGTAGCCAGTCGACTGCTCACAGCCTGCCACCATATGATTTTTCGACAAGGAGAAATAGTCGGGAAACGGAGATGCAGCTCTTCGAAAGCTGTGAACATCGGATCCGTCTCGCAGACGAACTGACCTGGTCGCTCGTGTCGAGGGAAAAAAGTAAGTAACGATAGCGTCTTTCGTCCTAAGTAGGACACCGAGCCATGATATTCAATGAGCCCTTGGCGTCTTCCCTTGACGGTTTGAGAATCGTAAAGGTGGTATAATGACTTGAGATTCAGGTTCTGAGGGTGAGAATCGCTTGCCTGACCTGGGTTGAAGACGGGCACCGACCGGGCCGAATCCGTTTTCAAGTCCCTCATCAGCAAGTGCTGAGTTCGGCACCGATCATGCTTTCCATTTTCTTTGTGGCATCTAATAGACTTGTAAAGGCAGAAACGAAGATGCCCTGCGTCTGCAGCCGCGACTGCATAAGGTTCAGCTTCTCGCGTCGATTCTAGTCACGTCGTCTCCGACCAATAAGCGGCATCGACACACCCCCAATCGTCTGCCGCAAAAGCCAGACAGGCGCCTTATTGCGCACCACGTTCTCGTGCTGTAGAGCAGTAAGAGTCGGTAACAGTCGTCGAATACTGACAGACGATCGCGATGAAAAGCATCGAAACCACCAAGATGGAGACTGAGGATGAAGAATGTTCACCGACGATGATGGTCTTCCAGAGATGAATGAAGAGGCTTGCCGACGAAGGATAAAGGATGGGTTGGGTAAGAATGATGATGACGAGGTAGATCTTTCTCGAGCTCGATGAGTAAGGCGACGAGGATAAAGGTAAAGGAAGAAGGCAAAAGAAATGGCCGACGCCTTAGACGTATAAGAGGAGAGAGAGGAAGTGTGAAGAGAAAAGAAAGAGGCTTTCAAAAGAAAGGAAAGAAAACCTGATAGGGGAAGACTGAGGCTTTCGAGGGAAAAGAAAGGGAAGTGTGAAGAGTGAAGAGGTTAAGGAAGAAAGAAAAGAGGGAAAGGAAAGTAAGAGCGCAGTTTTAAGAGGGGAAATCCTCTGCCGGTGGCAGCTGGCAGCTGGCAGCTGGCAGCAAGCAAACGGCATTTGTAGAACCAACCTTGGGGAAGAAGAAGGCGGAAGAGGGTGGAAAATCACATCCGCTGTCGAAGACGTGTTTAAGCTGACCCCGTGTAGCCGATAGGTACGATACTGGCAACTTTTGCTTCCCAAAGTCTCTCTTGCTGCTGCTCAAAGTTACCTGAGGCTAATTGAACGGTGTCCCGAAGTGTAGGGCGAGATGCCTCTAGGCGTCGCTGGGAAGATTACTTGCCCGGGTTGATGGGGAAGTCATCGTGGGAATTTGGTAGTGGTGTCTGAAGTCTGGAAGTAAAAGACGGAGAAGCAGTCTCGTCAACTCGTAAAGCCGGCCGTTGCGGTGTCCGGAAGTGAAAGGCGAGAAACAATTTCTTCGAATCGAGAAGGCGCCGTATGACTTGGCAGTGGTTCCTGGAAGTAGAAGACGGTCTGGAAGTAGAAGACGGTCTGGAAGTAGAAGACGGTCTGGAAGTAGAAGACGGATATACAACCTCTCAACTCACAAGGCCGGCCGTCGCGGTGTCCGGAAGCGGAGGTTGAGAAGCTATTTCTTCAACTCGCAAAAGGCGGCGGCCAATAGAGGTGTCCGTAAGAGAAGCGCCAGAATCAATTTCTTCAACTCCCGAAGCCGATTGGAGGCGCCTCCGTAGCTGCTGCTGCTGGCACCTGCCGGCAAAATGCCTCCCATAGCCTATTGCACACGCGTCGCAGGATGACGACAGCAATTCGCTCGTCTGCAGAATGATAAGAAGTAAGGCATTATTTCTGAAGGTCTGCCAATGGGATAGGCCAGTTCTTGACGGTAGCCACAATCCGAGCCTTCTCGTCTCCTTACATGCGATTCGGCTTGCCGAAGAGAACCTTCGAATCTCGACGACTGGGGGTCGCAGAGGAGTGATGACACTTCCTGCTCAGCTGCTTCTGCCTCCGTCCCGTGCCAGCCCGGTAACCTGTAAGTTTAGTAGCTGAGTCGCCATTAAGGCCGGCCTTGCCCGTCGGAAGGAGTTAAATTGAAGGCCCTCGTTCGGGACCTCAACGAACACCTTATCTCGTGCGATCGCCAGATGCAAGTCGCACAGCTCCGACCGTCGATCGTACGACAGGCGTCGAAAGGGTGAGGGTTCTTCGCACAGACGTCGCAAGGATTATCGGCTTCACGACCACGACTTGCATTCAGGACGCCAAGGAAATAGGACTGCCTTCGTACGATTCTGGCAAAGGCGTGGCTGGGCTCTTGCATAAATGACTCGCCACACGTGCCGGAAGTCATCGGACTGTTGTTTTGCTCTCCGACTCCGGCCGGTCCTCTCTTGGGAGGGAGTCTTCTTCCAGCCCTCAAGCAGGTAATCATCCTGCTGTCGTCGACCTGCAACGCTCCTTCAATCAGGCAATAAAGCTTGAAGCCTGAAAGACTCACAGCCCAAGACCTCGCCTCACCAGGATACGGTAATCCTGTCGAAGTAGCCTTCCAGCCTGAAAGCTTCATAGCCGATGCGCCGTACCCGTAGACGAAAGGCAGCGGGTAAAGAGTAGCTGGTTGTGGTACGTCCTCTTTGCCCTTCTAGCACCTCTCTCAAGTTGTGGTAGCTGCACGTCCAAGTCCTGCCGCAGGAACTGCTTTGGGCAGAACTGGTACTCCCCGTGCATCGCAGCAAGCCATGCTGGTCAAGGTATTTTCCTTCTCTGCTCTCTGCGGCACATCATATCCACCAGAATCCAGAAATCCTCGTAATGTCGGAGGAGGGCCACGACATCGATTCGCCATGTCCGTGTCGAAGAGACATGCTCAAGAAGAGGGGAGAAAACGAAGCCGCATATCGTACGAACAGCATCCTGCAAGGACCAATCCCGTTATCAATTCCTTCCACAACGTCGTATGGATTCGCTGGAAAAGGCTTCGAGTGACGCGTTTGCACTTAACATGATTCGCGCGCGGTCTCGATCGCGGTCTCAGTTGCTGTGGCGGAAGGGAATCAATCGTACGAGAGATAGTCGAAGAGAGGCAATAGAACATAGCCGAACCAATCGAATCCCGAATTCCTGTACCATCTCGAACAGGTAGTCGACTGAAACAGAAAGCTTGCCATCTCTTCGTGTTTGTCACTTCTTGCCACACACCTGGTTTTGCAGTACATCAGACTGCAGCTGGCTGTTCAGTACACCAGACTGCAGTAATCGACCGTGAGGTACTAGGCGGAAAGCTTCCCCTTCTTGCCACACACCTGGCTTTGCAGTACATCAGACTGCGGCTGCTTCGGGATAATAGCTTGTGTTGTGCACGGCAGCGGCCCTTATAGGGCCTATTATCCGAGCATCTCTCCAGAGGTGCCTCCTCCACTTTGGAGTGCCAGAGCTGTCTGTAGGCTGGATGAAAGAGCTTGGTTTCGGACGGCGGCCAGGAAAAGCAACGATAATCGATGACATTGGCGATTGCACGCTTTTGGTCGGCGGAAGGAAAAAGGACCAACTCCCGTTTGCCACGATGAAGGCCAGATGTGGACTTTTCAAAGGGAGCAACGATGAGCATCCGTCTATGTGACAGGCTATAGTCCATGAGCCATTTCTTGCCGTCAACACCTTCATAATTCTCGTCCTCATCATCGTCGCATTCGCCATAGTTAGGGTATGAATGATTCAAGTCATGAAAGGTTTGCACGACTTGCCGCCAGGGCACAAAGACGCCCTTATATGCTTCGGCACCAGGGTCGCTTGGACTTCTTTGCCTTGAAGTGATGGACCAATAACTTGAATCGATCACGGCCATTCGATGTGGCCTGGAGGAACCCGAGCTTGGCAATTCGAAGTGCCAACTGGCTTTTGCCTATAATGGTGGCACAACAGTTGTGAAGCCAACGCCAGGTCCGGGCAAGAGAGAAGAGGAAAGGCTTTGCTTTCTTCAGCGGATGAAGAGGTCGTGATGATGGGTGGATAACGACGTGATAACGTTGATGGAAGATGACGAGATGAGGCTTGTAGAGCGGAAGTGGATGATGAGTGAGACTTGGTGATGATTGATCGAACGAGGGAGAGAAGGAGTAGAGATGCCTCGATAGGTTGGAAAGGAAAAGAAGAAAAGGCCCAAGGGAGAAAAGAATGCTTGAGGAGTGCATGTATGTATGTATGTACGTTGCCAGCTGGCAGGGCTTTTGACGGCGCCAGCTGGCAAACGCCCGTTCAGGGCGTTTGGTGATGGTTGATGCCCCGGTGAGACAGACGTGCGGTAAAAGCAGCCGCGCGTCCGAAAATCGTCGATGCTGTAACCGAATGGATAAACTCAGCTTCGTACTCGCGGATATCTCTGTAAGCGTCCCGTTCTCCATAACCACCTCGACGAGGGTAAAATGCCTCAAGCCAACCATTCAGTAGACAAACAGATATTTGTCGAGATGATTTCTTGTCTCTCCTCGCCGACGTCCCTCCCGTTGGTCCCGCAGCACCATCCCAGTTGATCGATTGTTTCTTCCCCATGGGATTCATTTTCAGCACCCCTGTTTGCCGGCGGTCAAGCACAAGGTCATCCATCTATCGATGCATACGTGATGACCTTGGATGCCCACCAGGCTGCGAGGTGACCATGGTTGTGATAGGTGCATGGGGGATGGGGAGACGGAGAAAGAAGACAAGATGGATGAAAGGAAGTGAAGAGCTTTGAATGCGTGAAGGATGAGGCGTAGAGGAGGAAGAGAAGGGAAGGCGACAGTGCTTGAAGCAAACGCAACAGCATGCCAGCTGGCAGCCGCCGAGATAAAGACTCAAGCCATGGCAAGAAACGACATCAAGAAACAATCAAGGTGCTATATGGAGATGCTCTTTTTGGGGGGGGGGTGTTTTTGTTTGGCGGAGGGGAAGAAAAAGAGAGGGAGGGAGATGGTGCGAGGAGACGGTATTTATAGGCGGGGGCGAAGAGGTGTGTGCCTCAGGCAGATAGGGCAGAAACGTGACCTGGAAGGCGGCAGAAAGCCATCGAAGGCGTCGAGAAGACGTGACCTGGAAAGCGGTAGACAGCCATCGAAGGTGTCGAGAAGTGCAAGCCTGAGGCAGGAAGAAGGAGTTGGGAGCCTCAGGCAAGAAAGAGGAGAGATGATATAAGCATGGGAACTTGGACTTGACGGACGGCCTGTAGGTTGCCGATGACCAGGTCTTGGATGGATCTCAACCACGAAGTGCAGCCCACATGAAGAACGGTCCATCGTCGGCGAAGATGCTCGTCCACATCAAACCCCGTTCTAGAGAATCGAGAATCTACGGCTACAGAGGAGTTCAGGGGCTTGTCGCCAGAGCGCGTGACGAGGCAGACATGGCAGATATATACTGGAGGCTCCAAAGGACTTGAACTTGGGCTTCAGGTGGGACTTATTTGCCCCGATCTCACAAGGAGATCCAGGAGGGTGAGGATCGTACAAGTGGTAAACTACCTACTAAACTCTTGAGAAAAGCTGCTCGAGTCCTGCCATGGAAGACGAGATGCCAGCCACCAAGGGGCTCAATTTGGTGACGGCGATGATGATGATGGTCTTTTACTGTTTACTGTCGCGATCCAAGTCATAAAGGTCGTCTCTGGCACCAAGTATGAGCAACCCAACCCGCCAGATGACATCCGTCGTCAACAGCGTTGTACAGTGACAGCAGGAGTTGGGGGTTGTCGTGCCCGCAGCTGTGGTGTGTCGTCTCGTGCATAGTGAAGGAATGTTTACCCGTAGGTCCTAGGCCCGTGTCCTCGCCTACGGTCCAACGCTCCCAAGCAATGCGCAGCCAACACTTGGTAGATCCTGGAGTCGCACAGGGGGGATCTATTCCAAGGATGAACAGACTAAATCATAGAAACAAACAAACAAGGTAATCTATTATTACGTACTACATGCTTATACTTTTATGCTTCAAAGTAGGAAGTAAATAATAATACCAAGCACACACGATCCCTTATTCCTCCTGACTGAGAAATAGTGGTAACTGTTATGCACGGCAGCGGCCTATATGGCCTATTATCTGAGCCTCTTAGCGGAGGTTCCTCCACTTTTGAGTGCCAGAGCTGTCAGTGAGATAGTAACAACTTCTGAGAATCAACAAGATGAAAAAAGAGCCTCATGAAAGACGTCTTGATAGGAATCACGATCCCTCCTTTGTATATACTTTCGTGGTATGTGCCATATTAGAAGGAATAAGGAGAAGCATTAAAGAAGGAAAATTAGTACCAAGGCCATGAAAACGCTCCAGCGTTCTTATGCATTCGAACCGGATTACATTGTCGTATCACGTTCGCCGGTTGGTCTCTCATTCTCTCTCCCTCTCTAGCTCAGATAGCTCGTCCCATGATGATGTTGATGATAGCAAAAATCCCCCTCCCACTAACCTCTCTCCCCTTCTTCCCCCCCACCTGCCTAACATTACAGGGCATTTTTCTGTAACGATCGGCCCGATCGTCCCACGTTCTATTCTGAGTCACTAACAATCCTCGTCCTCGGTGGGGTTCCCCTATTTCCGTCCCCGACCTTCCCGACCTTAGTGAGACTGCCTTCCGATTTCCCGTCAGGGTCGAGACTTTAGCCTTTTTGACAGGCCTATTGTCGGCTCGGGTGGCTGTAGCAGGCCTCTTTAAGTGCGGCCAAGGTTGGTCAAGCAGTGAAGACTGGTCAATGTCTCGCAAGGAGGATTTCTCAATTTCGTGCAACATGGTCGTGATAGCCGCCTGCAAAGGTGTTCGAATAAAATGTCGCACAAAGATGTAGTCCGAAAAGATGGCGCAATGAAGCTTCAATGGCGTCCTTCATCGAGTCCTGGCTAGCATTGCAGAGGAAATCTGAAGGAAGAAAAATATGCTTCCTCCTAATTAGTAAGATCCTTGGTCGGCCATGGTGCTCTTGTCGGCCAAACGAAGTGAAGTCCTCCCCTTGTTGCCCGTGAATGAAAGAGTGCAGAAGGATCTTCTTGTATTATTATTGGCTTGTCAGAAGCAATCGAGTATTCCTTCGCATTGCCACCATCAATGCTCTAATTTCTTGAGCCTGTATCACTTTGGTCTCCAACACACCAAGTCTAACCTGCCTCGAGGTAAGCTTAAGACATCACGAGGGTAGGAGAGGCACCTACGACGCCGCTGACGACACGTCTGGCACGCCGCTCCGCGTCCGCGCTCACAGCGGGCGGCGCCATTATTGTAAAGGTCGTTGACGCACATGAACGCAACCTCGACGGGCCCAGCGTTGTCTTCGTCGTCGCTGTCTCCTTGGTTCCGGCTTAGCCTCGTCACGAAGGAGGAGTCCACTCGTCGCCAATCCGTCGTAAAGGTGTTGATGACGAGTGATGGTAAGAAAAAGAGGGTGAAAGGGGGCCTCGGCCGTAGAATTGCCACCAATTGTAGGAACCAAGTACCTGTCAAGCAGCGGATTCAGGCACATCATGTTCCAAGACTTGTCTGCCGCCCCAAGCTTGTGATGTGTTGTGTACACCACATATAGCGGCAGATACCTGAGCATCTCTTCGGAGGTGCCTCCACTTTTGAGTGCCAGAGTGGTCTAGCCATGCGACAAGATATGTTCGCCGCATCCTGTGTCGACGACGACGTTGTCTGGCGAGATCGGTGCGTCACGAACGCGGTCGACAATGCACGCCACGGTGCCTCTTCCGGCGTTCATGATATCTGCGCTGCCGCCGGCACCGCCAGAGGAATTGCTATTGCGACGGCCATGATACCTTCCATAGGAAGGTGGTGGTCGAAGCTCAGGATGAAGCTTCCAGCATTCATCCTTGGAATGTATATTGGCCCCCGGCATCACATTGTATCCGCAGCAGGGCAACACCATGATCTCATTCGTGGTATTGGTACGGCGGGGAGGTGCCTCCACTTTTGAGTGCCAGAGTGGTCTAGCCATGCGACATGATGCTGCCGATGGTATGGTCGTTCCCTCCAACAAAAAAGCCAGGGGGGAAGGAAATAGCCCCAAGTATTTTCCCACCCTTCTCTCGTAAGAAGGTCCCTAATGCCAACATTTCGCTCGTCGCACCTTGTGCGTTCCTTCTCCCATGCGACTGTATTGTGACGGCTCTGACCCAATGCTGCAGGGCTGTTGTTCTGAGGCGTTGAGGGCAGTGTTGAGATAGCAAGGCGTCGACTGTCGGATTCGACTATTTTGAAACGAACATGTATAAAATCTTTCTCTTTCCAGTCCCACAATCATGTTGGCGGTCTTTTTGTAGTGCCATCCGAGGCGTGTAATGCCGGCGATGGCCTCGCTGGAGAGTGATTGCAGTACAATGCCGATGGCCTTCTTGTCGGCCTTTACCCAATCTGTGTATTCGACAGAAGGTCTGATTGGAGCATCTCCACGTTATTGTCTGGCTTGAATAATGCGTCGCCGCAGAGGGGGGGAGTCTTACCACCACGCACTTTGTCCCGACCTTTGCGCAGTTATAGCAAGCTCTCGTGTTCGTCGAGGCTTGCTCCTAGCACGCCTTGATCGGATCATCGAGAGCTGCGAGGCGACCGACGCAGGCGGCACAGGGCACCGAGCGAGGGTGCTTCGTGAGCCACGGCAAGAACAGCAGAAACAGCTCTTGACCAACGCCGAGTCCTGCTCCTAGCAGGCGTCGACTGCTGGTGGCCACTGAGCCAGTCTTGCCACGCACTGGTAACAGGGCGTTGGCCTCGTCGCTTCGCCCCTTGGTCGACCGCGGCTTGGCGTCGTCGGGTTGTGACGTAGCGACCCGCCAGGCGTCGTCGGCGTTGAAAAGACAGATCGCTTCTTCTGAGAGGGTTTGAAGGATAACGCCTACGGCTAATTCATCCTTTGCTATCCATTCTTCGTATTGTGCATCGTCTGCCTCGGGGGCAGCGACGTCTTGAAGAATATGCCTTTTTACCTGGTGTATCATGGCATTCGCCGTGAGGGCTCCTTTCCACTGTACATACGTGGACGAGCCCTTCAGCTTGGTGCCCATGAAGTTGTTAAAGCTCATTATAATAATTGTTAATAACGGCTTTGATGACTTTTGTTATTTGTTGATGAAATAGTTGGTTTTTGTTGACTTTGAAAACCGTGAAAATTTTGCAGCCGACCTCAGGGAAGGGTATTTCTGACCCTCAAATGCCCTGTCGAAGTCCTTCAGGCTGGTTCACGATAATCAAGGTGAGGCTCGGTGAAGCTCGGTGAGATGTAGCAGCGGAAGCGGATCTCAGAGGGCGCAGACCAACCAAAGCCAAATCAACCTCCTTGTGCTCCTCTCATTCGTCCCAATGCATCGGCCATTGTTGACATGTCTGCAGCCATTTTTCTCATGGCGGTCATCATTGTGCCATGCTGCCTTTTCAGTTGTTCAATTTCCTTGGCCTGAGTTTTGACAATAGACCACTTGTAGCGCATGTCGATATGTCTCGTCCGCGCTTTATTGAGCGGGTTGAGGACCGCGAGGCGCGCGTTCTGACTATCCGTGAATAGTAAAGTAGTATCGGGCATCGTTGTTTGTAGCCGGCATCCTTGACGATATGCCAAATCCACATCGTAATCAGCGCAGCCGGCGTCAGGGCGATGAATTCCGCTTCTGCCCGTGCACTCGTCCGGGCTGGAACCCTCAGAGCACGTGAGTGCGCGGCGGGTGTCGGACTGTCGCGGGCGGCGGGCAGCAGGTTGAGAAGAAGTGCCCGCGCCGTGGACATCCGTCATCGGGGTATCAGGACGTGGGCGCGTCTGGCTGGCCGGAGGAGCCCCCTTGGCGTCGGACCGAGCCTCAAGGCGAAAGGCTTCAATGTCAACGGCGACGGACCTGATACGCGTCACCGCCCCAGCGTAGTCATCGTGGGGAATGTCGTGCGATGCGGGCTGCGGCGAGCATGTTTTGGAGCCTCTCTGCGCGAGCCTGGAATGCTTGGGTCATGACTGCACGTCGGCCGGGGGTGTCACTGCTGCGTGCACGCGCTGGGACTGAAACACCTTTGTCGCCGTGTCGAACCACATCTCGTACAAGACTTTGATCAGGAGAGAATAACCGTCGTGCTTCGAGCTCCGCCTGTTCCTCACGGCTCAATCTTGAAGACAAGACGTTCCCCATACGGCTCGTCACGAAACGCCACTTCACCAAAAGGACCTCTGCCCGACCTAGGGCTGAAGATGCGGGAAATGCGAAAAGTTGACATTGAGTAAAGAGTGATGGTTTGTGATTTGGCGATCATCTTAGAGTCATAAAGAGCCTCCTCAATCAGAATCAGGCTCGACATCAGCGTCTTTGTCGTTCGAATCATCCGGGCCCGTCATCCTCCGTCCTTGAAGAATAGGTGGCAAGGCGAAGCTAGGTAGGTTTCGTCGGTACATAGATGGAGCTCAAGTTGCGGCGACAACTCCCCCCCCCCCCAAGGCGTGCACCCTGGCAGGAAACGATGGACCGCGATGAACAACGCGTGGTGCGACTATTATGGCAGAGAGCATAGCTAAGTTCAACTCAAATTCAGGAACCTCAATCCTGATGTTCTCGACAACTTGTCTCGCTAGTGAAGATTCAAATGCCATAGGGACAAAGTAGTCTTCGCTTTCCGACTTTCATCGTCTGAGCTGTCTACACAGAAATATTGATCGCCTCCGCGGCGATTTCGTCGATCGTTCGGTCGGCCATGTCGTCGTCGCTGTCAAACATGCTAATAATACATACTTATCAGCAAAGAACCCTACGGAGAAAAGGGTAGATCAAAACTCACACGAAAGGTGAGTGAACAAAGGGCGGATATCTGGAGCTTGATTGGGCGTTCTTCGTCTGGTTCGACGTGTCGCGACAGTGCCCATCTTTCCATGATCTTTGCGCGTAAAGTGGCATTGGGGCTAGAGTTCGACAACGCGGTGACCTGGCGACCTCCTGTTCAGACTTCAAGCTGGCGATAGTTGACGGGGGCGAGTCGTCCTTGTGCATCGGTGAAGGGTTTGGTGCCTTCCATCCCGAAATTGCTTGGCTCAGTTGTGCTGGTACTGTTGATTGCACTTCTGTTTTGGCACAGTCGTAGCACGCCGACGCCTTCGCCGAAGCTTGTTCCTAGCAAGCTTTTATCGGTGCGTCGAGGTCCGCCAAACGGGCACCGGCACATCGGTGGTAACAGATTCTTTGCGGCATCTGGAATTGGCTGAGATTGATCAAACTCTCGGCGGATTAACTTCACGCTATGAAAGAATAAGTCGTATCCCTGTCTTCAGCGATGTAAAGCCGCTGTTGGATGCTTGCGTAACGTTTATCCAAGTTTCTCGACACCGACAGACGCCACCGGCCCGGTTACCTCCGAACCGGACTCACTTCCGGTCCTCTTCCAAGAAGGGCGTAGGGGGGTCACACGATGCCCAGTCGTGTAATCCATGTTTCCAGTTCCTCGAAGTAGGACCGGCCGTCGTCGGTGTCGTCGGTGTCGTCATAAGTGGATATACCCAGAGCTCCTTCTGGAACAGCTTCGAGAAAGAGTTGCAAGACTGGCACGTTGATTTTGTTCTCTCTCTCCAGACACGGCCAAGGCCCCATGAAGGTGACGACGTTTTAATTCATCATCCATGGCGTTCCCAGCTCCAACGTTGTTCCCCTTCGTCACCCTTGCGCCTAGACTGCCAAAAGTCCATATGGAATCGGGAATTATCCGACAGGGAATAGCGACTTTCTGAGCTTGGAGAGCTAGGTTGGCTTGCTCCTCAAACGCTCCCGCGATTGGCCTCGCTGCTCCGCCAAGGAAAAGGGACATGCTCGGACATGTCCGCGGCGTCGACTGAGTTTCTTCAGAATGAAAGTTGTCTTCCATCCTAGCCGACGGATGAAGCTTCATTGCCGGCAGATGGAGATATCCATGCACGTTGCGGATATGATTGGACATGAATAAGCGACGAAGATGTGTAAGACCTTATTGACTGCCGCGGTCTCCTTCTTTAGGTGGTGTCCGCAATGGTCATGAGCTTCTCTTCGCTGTTTTAGGACAAACATCGCGATCCCTGTAACTTCTCCCGCGTCTGTGATCCCCCCCGGGGTGGCCCTGCAGGTGCTGAAGCCGGCACGCCAGATGACACTTTGGTAGAATCCGACCAACGGCTTGACAGTTTGCAGTAAATTCCACCGCAGTAAAATCTGCCTCGGTGATCGTAAGACGTCGACCGACATCTGGCGTGTTGGACATTCTTGGGTTGTCAGGCAAAAAGCTCATGGGATTCGGGTTCGAAAAGAGTAGCCAAGATTTTCCTGACTGGATTTTAAAAAGCCAGCGGATGAGCAAGATTCAAATGCTATTCGATATTAGCTCGAGTTCGACTGAAGTCCGATTCGACGAACATACCTTGTTCTCCTGGTCGGCACGCATCGGCCAATTAGCCGCGACAAACTCGGCCAAGGCCCGGGCAGCCAGTCTCTGTCGTCCATCCGCCATTGATTGCAGGTCTAAAGCTCTCTCTCACTACCAGGAAGCGACATAGTCAAGCTTCAGTTTTCCTTCTCGGCTTCACCAGAGTCCGCCGAATCACTTTCACTGGAAGACTCTTTATCCATGCCGTCAATGTTAAAGTGGCAAAAGAAAAAGCCACAAAGCCAGTTGAATTTATCTTTATGTCCGCCAGACAACATTAACTCCTGGAGACGCTGCGCTCGATCTTTAAGAATCTGTGTTGCAAACTGGTATTCCTCAGTCAGCATACTATATTATTAGTATGGGGTAGTTACCATGTTCTTACCTGCTCGCACGACGTATATATTAGCACAATATCACGTTGATTTCGGAGGCGAATACATACCGCGTCGCGTCGCGTCCCCTTGACCGCGCACTCGTAGCAGGCGCGGGCCATCCGCGAGGCCTACTCCTAGCAGGCGCTCACACACGGCCGAGAGGTAATTTTCCTTGATATACCGGCCTTGCGTACTTCGGGGTGGGCGTGGAGGAGAAGAATGCAAAGCGCTTAGCCGAGGGGATGAGTGTGTCGGAGCATCAGCTGAGAGAGCTTCATTCCTGGCGCTGGTGCAGTGGGCGAACCGGGGGACCACCAAGTAAATCATCGTCCATGTTGAGGAGGGCAGAGGGAAAGGAGACATCGCTTCTCCTTCGCCATCTCTCGACATAGGTTGAAAGCCTCAGAAGCTCTTTAGTCCTCCAACAGCAATGTTGGGTTTTGTTCTTGCGAGCTGTCCCTTTGCGTGTCGTGAGATGCGTCCCCTGAAGTCGTCATATTCTCCGGTCGACGGGCATACACATGCGATCGCCTTTTGGGCAGCGACATTCCGTGTCATCGTCGTTGTCTTCGCTGTCGACGATATAGTCCTCATAGTCATAGTTGTCGCCGTCCAGGGGCTCCTTTCCCTTCGATACACCTTGCGGAAAGCATGTTTGTGTTTTGCAGTAGCGGCCGTCTCCTCAAAGTTACCATCATATGGTCCCGTGTTTCGACCCGTCGTCGTTATTGGAGCACCGCTGCTCTTTTCTCCTCCTGTCCCGGTACCAGTCTGTAGAGATCCCACCACCGCCTGACCTTGTTCTTAGTTCATACACAGAGGTTATGATGGTGTCATAGTGGCGAACCTCTCGGCGGCTGCTGCTGCCGACTCGGGATTGAGTAAAGACGACGCGAGGCTTTGAGACGCTCACTGCCGTGACGAGCGCTCAGAGACAATCTGGTCGACGCTGCATTTGACGAAGCCCTGCTGAGAAGAATCGCTTCCCGCAGCCGGAGGAATTCAGGATAGTTCCAGGACCGCGTCGAGAATAGTTGTACCACTTCTGGGGCACAATGGAAACGATTCCGGCACGGGTTCGTTGTAAACGTTCGACCACTCGTGCGACAGCCAGCCAGAAGGCGTTGCTGAAGGAGAGCTGAAGAACGCAAGGCTGTAAAGGCGACGAGAGGGTTGCTCTCAAGGTGTAAATAAAAGCACACGTGGATGCCGCTATGGATTCATAATCAACGATCTCCATCTTGTTGTTCTGCGCATCGCCATGGAGCCTATCGTCCCTCCGCGTACCCAGGGACTTCTCTCCAGTCACACGTTGCCGCTCGGGTTCCGTTCCAAATGCAATTGGCGCAAGTGAAGTTTGCCATCCCTGGCATTGAGACGCACTCGTGAAAGGGGGATAGGACGTGTTCCCTATGGCACGTTATGGTTGTCGACCACGACCGAATGCAGTGCCCGCACATCCGAGGATTCCTCTGTCCGAACACAGCCACGACAATTGCTCGATAATACTCGGGACGGTGTACTTCGATCAACTGCCGGTCCCGTCATAGCCTCGTCACGAAGGACGAGTCCACTCGTCGCCAATCCGTCGTCGTTCACTAACGGCCGATCCAACAGTTGATCCACAGTCGTCTTCCTGCCCTCGAAGCGAAACCAGACAGGAACTATCCATTCCTCTCTTTTCTGCTCGCTCGAAGCGTCAGATTCCGTTGGTGACTAGATACGCGGCGTCGGAACCACCGAGACATCGTCGTCATCTTCGCCGTCGTCGCTGCTGATGACTGTTGGCTCTCGCGTTGCTGGAGTATTTTCGCCCGCCGGCCCACCACCCCGCCCCTGATGGGGCCAGACCTCATCAGGAAGGCGTGAGGAGGCATCTTTGCCAGTCACCATCCCTGCCTTGGTGCAGCAACACGTTGTTCTTCGTGCACCAACGGAAGGACTTTGCTTATCACCCTTCCATTGCCATAATAATGCCAAGGCATTCTATTAGAGCTCGGACAATTCGGGTAGAGGCTCTCCGTGTTTGTTAGTCGGAGGTTTCATGGTCTTTAGGCCCCTTAAATGCCGCAGGAGGTCTTCGAACCAGGAGCGGCCGACTCGCTCTCGCTGGAGGACTCCTTGTCCATGCCATCTATGTTAAAGTGGCAGCTAAAGTCCAGAAGTAGGGTTAATATCACCAAGTTCTGCCATATCCGAGGCATCACAGTTGTCTGATAGAAACAAAGTGCGTAAAATGCCGTCCGCTGCTGCGTTCTCACGTCCTTGGACGTATTTGATCTGTATGGGCAGTTGGCGTAGTTCGGTTACCCATCTGGCGTAGATCCCCTCGGCCCCCACGTTTCTTAGTGATTTTTGGCGGCATTCTGGAATGATTTCGTCACTATATCGTGACGAGTAATCCTGTTCAGGGAGAAATCTACAAGAGGTAAAGATGGATCTGATAAAGGTCCGAGTCGAAGGGCCTTGCCGTGTTGTGAACCCAAGCAGGAGATATCCATTCCTTTCTCTTCCTCTCATTCGAAGCGTCAGATATCCGGCGGAACCAGGAATCCAGTTCAGGGAAAAACGTGCAACTGGTGCAGATGAACTTGTTGAAGGGCCTTGCCGTGTTCGCCAAACCGTCTTTTTCCTGCAGGCGGAAGCCTTTCACAGCACGCTATGATCCTGTCCTCATCATTTGACCACAATACGTAGTCATCTTGACTTGAAGGTAGGAATGTAGAAGTTTGTTGTGTAAGGAGGCCGTGGAGCCCAAAAGGCTGACTCCCGAAGTTTCATCTTCTGACGATCCAACCTCCCTCTGCTGGAGAAGTTTCCACATCTGGCCTTCAGCATCGAGCCTCGCGCTTTTCCTCCTGGTCTGTATTCGTGCCGTGAATGCTCTTGTTCTCATGTCGCTCCAGAACCGACGAGCCAGCAATCGCCTCTTCTTGGGTTTATCCGCTGAGGTCCCGTCTCTGACGACCTGGGGACGTCGCCGTCTTCAGCCAGGACAGGAAAGAGGCCATATAAAGAGGCGGCCGTTCCTCTGTTACTGCCTCAGTGTCCATCAGGTCAACAGTTCCAAGTTCAGTTCTCGTCCTGGCCAAGTCCTCAGTCATGCCCTCTCTTCTATGAGCGTAGCAGCGAGAAGTCGGGGGCTTTCATGGTGAAAAGCACAGGTGTATTCGCCCACGTAGACCGGGGCGTACTGAATAATCCCCCCCGAGTCGCGCGAAATAAGCGAAAGGCCCGGAAATAGCGTTTTCAGGCTCTTCTTGGTTAAACGCGAAAGGGTTAGAAAACGAGGATGGTTTTGGCTCGAAGCGCCAGAGCCGGATACAGTGACGGTGGCACCAATGATCCGAGGACTGTCGAAGCTCTTCTTCGTTCCGGTGAGGATTTTTGGGCCTGCAAGCATCGACTGATGGAGGCCAGCTTCCCAAGCGAGCGACACATTGGTAGCAGGGCGTAGCCCTGGTCACATCGCCACGAGGCCGACCACGAGCCGGTGTAGCCGGGTCATGGCGCTGGGAAGAGCTCGGCGTCGTGGTCAGTGGGGTGGTGTTTCCAGGGCGCTTATGAGACGACTGGATTGCTCCATCGACCAATGGAATCGTCACTGGTGTTGAGTTTGTGGTCGATGGCGTTTGAAATCTTTTCACTCCAACAGTGGTAGAGTCATCAACAATGCGGAGTCGTGTAAACATTCGTCTGAACCGGGGCTTATGGACAAAGGCCGGGAACGTGATAACAATCTCTCTTACTCTGGGCCCTTCATCGTCCGTGCTGTCTTCATCTCCCGTGCTGCGTATGCCGAGAATTGCCACCATACTTCGACGCCCCCGTTGTGGAATTGTTCCTTCAGTTCGAATTTGTGATTGTGCGTCGTTTGCGACGTAGGTGGTTGTTGAACAGGAGATAATTGCAGTCCGTAAGCGCAGTATGACCCTGGATCAATGTGAAAGATGCAGAGACGAATAATGTAGCCATCATCGACTGTGGCTTGTTATTCCAGCAACAGCCCCCAAGGCGTTGGATAATTGACTGAGAGAATGCCATCGATGCCGCCCGCATTGAACCCGCGGCGAAGCAGGCTACCTATACAGACAGAGACTGGTTTCGAAGAGTGTGGTAGCCGCAGTCGGAGACGTAGCGGTCCAACGTGGTATCGGTACTCCGTTGGACCTGAAAATTGGTTGTTGAAAGCCATAGGCTGCCCTTTCCACCGTGCAATCGAGTTCAGACAGTCGTGAAGCCGGATGCGTAGAGATGCTCGGAACGCAGGGGCCATTCTTTGAATGCTGCGTCAAATGCTGACATGCGGCCGGCGCCGAAGAGCCATGGGTCTGGCCGACCCCCGGAAGTCTTGACCAGTACAGCCCGATGGCGAAATGGTCTCGATATTGGCGGTTTCTTTTCTTTTTCCTGCCAGGATGAATAGAGTTGCGAGGGAGAGGCCGTCCATTATCCAGGTGTATCAACCAGGGACCCAGTCCATGGGCGGTTGATATAGCGAGGCCAAGCTGCCCAGTCCATGGGCGGTTGATATAGCGAGGCCAAGCTGCCCTTCTCCACCGCGACCATGGACTGGATACCAGTAACTACGTCCGCTCCGTAGAGCTCTCGGGTCGGCGGGAAACGCTGGCAACCACGTCGATGGCTATGCGAATCACCCTCGGTCGCTCACCAACACCATAATACCGGCTGATATGACAGTTAGCATCAGACAAGCACAAACAGAGTGAAAAGAACGGGAAGAGCAGACTTTGTTGAAGCTATTTAAGTACGCCTTTGAAAGTGCGTTTCTGTTCCTTGGTATTGAGGGCAGATCATGGCAGAGCTGCCATCAACCCTGAAAAGAGTAGTCCTAACCTGAATGTTAAATACCGCAATCTCGAGCTCAGGGATGGATCATTACATGATTTTTATTATCTTTGCTTGAGACCAGATCATGACAGACCTGGTATTGACACCAGATCATGGCAAGAGATGGACGGAGCACAACATTCGTATACCTTTCCAGCTGTTATAGGACGTTCCATTCAGTCAGCCCATGGAGAAAAAAAGAAATAAAATATGTTTGAGGCGAGAGAGAATATATTGGTGGTATATGTCTGTTGGAAGGGAGACAGGGTAAATGAAGATGAAAAGGTACCAGACCTGAGGCGATAGAACGACGTGTAGTATGCTCGAATAGTTCCTTTTCCACGATATCCCGAGTTTCGCTATCAGCAAGTCGACTCGAGTTGGCCTTTAGAGATGTCGATAATCAAGGTCGATGCAGAACAAAAAGCCCTTTCCAAGCCCGCAATAAGGCGGTCCGGGATCCTGAAAGGACTTGTACTACCTGAGCAAGGTAGTCGTCCTGGTGATAGGGAGGCGACATCATTGTGCCGCACGTCTTGAGGAAGTGACCTCCCACCAAGATTTAAACGATTGATATCGTCTCCGAAGATCATAGATCTTCTCCAGTTCATCTGGATCGTCGCGGTATTCCTCGTCTTCATCTTCAGTCGCGGCCAAGTTGAGGGCGGCAAGAAATATCAGGGAAGGAAAAAGAAAACGAGCAGCAACAAAATACCCTCGAAGGAAGATTCTGTGGATCCCAACGGGGAACAAACCCAAGCCGTTCCCTCACCAATTGATCAGGTTGACAACCAAACCTTTCCCGGAACAGGTCTCGCATCACAGCTGTCGTGGCTGCCTGCTCACGCATCTCTCGATCAGTTCGTTCTTCCTGTTGAATGTCAAGGGCAGCTTGGACAAATTCCCAGGCTTCCGAAAGGCTGGAAGCTGAGGCTGCTCTTTGTGATGTGGCAATGTGACGCAATTCAGGATCAGCCAAACCTGGGAGGATCGGTTTGGGAAAAAGGAACGAAGCCCCGATTAAGGGGGATGCGAACCATGTACTCCTTCAGGCATCGCAGCCGTCCCGCGGCGGATCTGAAGGTCGATCGCCAGTGAAACCGCCCAATTTATTGTCATCAGGATATTTTCGTTTAGTGGTTGCCTTTGGGAAAGATATTATTCCATCGTTTTCGATGTCCCTTGAGGCTGAAGTAGGGGACCCAGCATCACAAAAGAAGTCAGCCTTCCAGGTGAATTGGAAGAAATGTAAAGGATGGCGAAAAATCTGCCTTTCGGTGCATTCTTCCATCGAAGCATGTAGATTCGCAGGGCACGAATTGTTGCTGCTCAAGGGAAAGTCAGCACACCGGTAAGGCGTCGATATTCCCAAGGTCATTTGCCTTCTGGACAGACCAGCAAAAGTCCCAAAGCCCATGCGTATGTCCCAAGAACCCGACAGGGCGTCTGTGAAGAGACCGATCTCGCTTTCGACGACCGAGGTAATAACACAAGTATCACAACGATGTTGTGATGATACTGTTGAGCGTTAGTTGATTGTTCAGGAGTACTCGAAATCTCCAATGCTCGTTGGATGTGTGTGGCGAAACAAGAATTAAATGTGTTTTCGATAGAAGGGTAAGAAGATTCAAGCCACCACTGGCTGATGCTATTGCTAACCAAGCAAAAGTACTTACTGCAAGCGGCAGCAGTCGCATTCAAGGCCTTCTGGTGGTCATTGGATCGATGACAGAAGTCGATCTTGTTCTTGGAGAAAAGTCGTCCCACGGGATTAGTCGTAGAGACAATTCGGCCGACCGGAAAGAAGAGTCTTCCAGGGAAGCCGCAGGGAAAGATGGCGAAAGACTGTAGGAGGTGTTTTCAGTCCCTCCCGAGATGCGTCCCACCAGGCCGTGAAGTGATAGGGTACGGCGTCTTCCAGTAGTCGGCCCCGCCGGGCAGCTGCACAAAGGACAGCGAAGCGTCCATGGTTTGCGCCTTGACATTTTGCTGATGTAGAAAAGAGAAGAAGCTTTGAAGGTAGAAGGGGGCCATGGAGTTCTAGCGATATAGTATGTGACTGTGCAGCAGTAGACGGGAGCGATGCCCAATATCCCCCGAAAGCAAACAAGTGGAAGCAGGATGGAGGGGATGAGTGAGGTGCATGCAGTGCAGGTGACGCATAGGAGATGTCGCTAGGCAGGAGAGCAAGAGTGGAAAGAAAACATTAGTCCTAGCTCTCTTCGTCTGGACACAGATGAAGCCGAGCAGGGATGATGGACTGTGCGAGGTGTGCTTGGCTAAGTTATCACCGATGCCACCTGGGCAAGGGAAGGAGGGTAAAAGAAAGTGAAGATATCACACACTCCATCTCTAAAGAAGAAACCCATCAAGGGTAGAAGAAGAAAGACATAAAGGGTATCAATTCCCATGGATGAAGGCCGCCAGTGAAGAAGGCGGGAGCAGGGGGGGGGGGGGGGGG
>LKCN02000007.1:4110483-4123021 GCA_001633055.2 Ophiocordyceps polyrhachis-furcata BCC 54312
GGGGGGGGGGGGGGGGGGGGGGGGGGGGGGGGGGGGGGGAGGAAGGTGAAGCTGAGGAAGAGAAGAAGGGAAAGGGAAGGAGGAAGGAGGAAAAATTTTCTCCTCAGAGGTGGGGAGGGGAGGGGGTTTTTATACCTGTAGGTTATGGCCCTGTGGGTGGTGAGTGCCTGGATGGCAAACGGCACTCAGTTTTGTTGACCGCTGTTGGTCTGCCAGCTGCCAGCTGCCCGGCTGCCACGGCCCGACTCTGGCCGGAAATGAAGGAGCCTGGCACGAAAGGATGAAAAGATAGTACAGGCAGTAGGTAGGTAGGTCGTAGGTAAAGGCAGGAAGTAAGTAGGTAGGTAGCAGGATGGAAGTGTGTGTGATTCACTGTCATGAGCATTGATATGCCTCAAGATTCCACTCCCCCCCTGAAACCTACCTACCTAGTCACGACGACGTGCTTGTCTACTGATGCTTGAAAACTGCGCTCATATTGTCACTAGAATAGATATGCCATGTCGACAAAAAAAAAGTCTTAGTAAACGCCGACAGGAACCATCTTGTACGATAGCCACAGCGGTTCCATCTTCTTCTGCAAGTGCACAATGCCCATCTTCTACTCATTTATCCTTCCGAGCCTCAGTTTCCTTCTGCAAGGCCCCATACTTATCACTGAGCTCATCGTAGCTCTTGTGGAGCTGAGCACTCTGCTTCTTAAGCGTCTGTAGATCTTCCTCCTTGCGCGCCAGCTTCTCCTTGAGAGCAGCAAGCTCGCCAGGCTTGCCGGCAACGGCCAGCTTCTCGCTCTCCTTGGCGTCCTTGTTGGTACCCTCGTACGTCTTGAGGCGGTCCTCGAGACGCATCACCTCGACAATCATGACGTAAGTGCGGTTGAGGATGAGGGACAGGAAGAGGGTGAAGCCGCAGAGATACATGTTCCGTTGCGAGTAGAACTTGCGTGCCTGGACCTCGAGACGCTCAGAGCCGATGATGGTCGTCCTGCGGCTTCTGCGTCAGCGTTCCTCGAAATGATCGGCAAAAGCAAAAAAAAAACATGAGAAGAAATACTCACGATCCCTTGGAGGACTGCTCCGACGCAGCCATCAATTCTTGTTGCACTCGGTAGACACGATTGACGCTGTCAATGAACAAGATGAGGATGAAGACAAACGTAATCTTCATCCAATATTCGACCTTCGCAACCAGCGGGTTCTCCGATATGAAGCTATTTACCCCCCCAATTCGTCAGCTGTCAGGCACGCGAGAGTAACACAGAAAACCGTAAACGCACGTGAATATGCGCCTCTTCATGCTAAAAGGCAGCGGCACGAGCAGGAGCATAAACAGCCCCATCTCGAACATGAGCAGTACAAAGACCTAGACATTGGCACAACCCGTAATCAGCAAAGCCCTCCTCCCCCCTCTCGTCGGGACGCGATGGCACACTCACCAGCGTGTAATAGAGCGTCATTGTGCTTGCCGTGTTGAGATTCTTTCGGCCGGATAGGCTGCTAGGGAAACTCGGTGTATGCTGTTTGGAGAGACGAGGTTGGGCTGAGCGTTTGGACCGACGTTGAGAGAGGAGACTAGACTGATGAGAGGGACCGAGGTGGCTGAGCAGCTGATGGGGCAGCACTCGGCTGATATAAGCAGAGCTCCGCTGATGTAAGGCCGCCTTTAAGGGGGTTCGTCAGCGGCTGTGACGTCACAGCACCTCTGCTCAAGAGTAATTCTGGCCAACGTCTGTCAAGAGAGTTTCTTGTCGTCAAGCCAAGCCCAACCACCGACCGCCGTCAATTGTCATCCGGCTATTTGCAAATACATATGTATGTACGGGCTGGAAGGAAATATGTATGCATTTACGGATAAGATGTGATACTCATACATGTACATATACACGGCTGGGCTCGTGATTGACCGAAAAGGAGCAGCGTATAAAGCTCCTCAGCTCAAGCAAAGCTGCGAAGCTCAGACTATGATCCCAGAGCGTAGGAAGCTTTCATCTTCATTCACTCAACTACCCTGTAGCAAGAGTGTGCAAACGTCGTCATCAAGGACCAGTCAGTGACCTCACATTCGATGCCCTGGCGACATTAAAGGAGCAAAAGCTCTTCTCGCCATGGTCTCTATACCTACCTACCCTTTACATGCGCTCTACTAGTGTCTTCGATCGAGTAGAATCTTGTCCCTAGAGATAACCTGAAGCAAAATCAACTTTCGATATCAAGTGGTCCCCTCTCGAAGCTTCGCCGGCGGACGACGATTCCTAGCCGCCCTTCCGTTCCTATTCCGCACCACCACGTCCTGATCCTCGTCATCATCTGCTTGTTCCGTCATCTCAGGCAGCCTTGCCTGCGGCGGCGATTCATCGCTGTCTATGGTAGTCTCATCGTCTGTGTCCTCGATCATCACCACATCGGGCGGGACCGCCTTAGGCGTTATCACCTCGTCCCTGGCCGCGACCGGCTTCGCTTGAAGCTGCTCGGCTGGTTTCGCCTTGGGCTCGACTGGCGTCGTCGTGGAATCGACTGGCTTCGCCTCGAACTCAACCGGCTTCGCCTTGGGCTCGACTGTTGTGGGCTTGGCCTCGGCCTCGGCCACATCTCCAGAATCATTTTCAATACTTTCCACCTTTGCATCCACTGTCGCCCCTGGTGTCGTCCCTGCCGCCGCCGCCGAAGCCCCGTCCTCACCCTCGGGAGCTGCCAAGGGCACCGGCGGCTTGGGTACGGGCCGCGGGTGCTTCCTCGGCCTTCCACTTCCCGGCCTAGCGCCTCCACGCTTGCTCTTCTTCTTCGGCGGCTCAGCAATCTTCATTTCCAAGCAACCCGACGACGACCTGGTTCTCTTGCGCAGTCGTGTAAGCCCCTCGTCGAGCTCTTCCTTCGGCTGCGGGTCCTTCTTCGCCGCGTTCGACGTCGGTAAAGTCCCTGGCAAACTTTCTTGTCCGCCGACACGCCGCTGACGTCGCCGAGGCTGCACTTCAGCCTCCGTCGACTCGAACCTGTATGGATCGATCGCGACCCTCTTCTTGGTAGGCTTGGCTTTTGGGAGACCTCTTTTTTGCACGGGATTCGGTGCTTTCCTCGCCACTTGGTCTCCAGCCGAGGCGCGTCGCGATTCCTTGTTGGACTTGCCCGCCTGTTGTCCCGCCTTGTGATCCAGCAGCTTCTTGGTAAGGTTGGGAAAGTTCTCGCCGTAGTTGAAAAACAGCTCTTCTCCGGCCCGTATGTCCCGCATGGCCGTGAACTTGATGCGGTACTCGCCGTTGACATACAGAATCCGCGGCGTGATATTGCAGCCACGCTTATCCTGCTCTGACGCGTGATTGATGTATCGGCTGAGATTGCCATAGATGGCCGCGTCGACCCAGATGCCATCGTTCTCCAGCAGGGTAAAGACGTAGGAGAGGTTAGACTCCTCGTCGAAAACGTCGCCCCGTCTGGCCTCACGCCTCACACCCTCATCGTGGGTGATGAGCTCGCCGACGTACTCGATGATAAAGTCGTCCTGAGCAATGTCCTGAGCCGTAAAGAGTCCGTAACCGACGCCCTCTAGTTGACTTTGCCCCAGGATGAGAGGCTTGCCGACGCCGCGCTGCAGGTGGCAGTTCTGACAGCCCGTCGCTTGCAGCTGCTCATCATCAGCGTTCAGGGGGTCCGCACGCTCCACGGCGCCGCAAGATCCGCAGAGTTGAGGGTCGCACTCGCGGTTCAGCTGCACGCAGATGCACGGCTTGTCCTTCTGCTTCTGCTGGCACGTTTTGCCCTGAGAATGACATGCACATCCTGTAAACTTGTAGGCGCAGTCGTCCGCCGTGCAGCCGCAAAACTTGTCACACAGCAAGCCCGCGTCGACGCAAGGGCAAAGGCGTGAGACGCAGGGCCCATCGTGACAGCAAGGCTCTAGCGTCTCCCGCCGTTGGTGCTCGTGGCTGATGGTGTGATCCGGCCAGTCGCCGAGGAGCGCCTTTCTACGGCGGTCGTACCACGACAAGCTCTTCACTCGCACCGACTCTGGGAGCGGTGGCGGCTCAGGCAGCCGAACTCCGAGCCTCTTTAGCTTTGCGTGCGATTCCCTGCAACTCCTGCTCAAGAACTTGGCTGCCAGGCAGACGACGTCTCCCTTGTATTTGCTGTGCGAAGCGGTCGCAAAGACTGATCGAAGTACGCCCTCCTCTTCCTCGGACCAGGGCTTTTCTTCGTGCTCAGAAAATGTCCACATTGACCTGTCTGATTCGAACCAGCGATAGCACCCTCTTGCGCAAGGAAGCGGAACAGAAGTGGCTCCGTTGATGGCGCCACGCCGCCGTCGCTTGAGGGCGTCCGAAAGACGGAAGCAGGAGGCCATTGAAAAGGTGCGCTTCATATTCTTGTTATCGTACTCCCCGTGGTCACACGAATGGCTGAAGCAGATGAGGCATCCCAGTAGGCAGTAAGTGGCCAGATAGTTCTCGGCGAGCTCGTCATCATCTTCTCGTAGGGTGGTTGTGCCGTCCTTGGCCGATGGCTTGGAGTCGACGAAGCCGTCTGGAGATTCTTCCAGTAGCAAGACCCTGCGGAGGTTGACTTGCTTCGCAGGCGGTAGGCGATTCTTGAACACCGTGGTGAAGGCTTCTTCAAACATGCGGGCGCCTCCATTGTCTTCGGCAGAGGCGACATTTTTAGAGTCACGACGAGACCGGGCAGTTTCCAACTTCTGTAGCGGCAGTGCGGCATCATCCGGCGCTCGGCTCGCCATGTAACGGACGAGAGTTTGTTTGTCGCAGCCGGGAATTGCGAGCTTGTCCAGCCATATGCCGAGGTAAGGCGCGATGGTGGCGGCGCGCTCCAGTTGGTAGGTCAGAGCCTGCTTCTCTTCGCGGTTCATGGGCTTGAATCCCGACTTGAGATCGATGTCTTCAAGTTCTTTGAGCCACAGGTTGTACTTTGTCTCCTCGGAGCTCTCGAGGTCTCGCAGATGGGGCACAAACGTAAGCATGGTGTTTGGCGTGAGTACGTTTTTCTTAATGTCGACGTGATGAAAGCGGTAGCGGGGAACGCGCCCTTTATCCGTTTTGATGCATGTCACGACATGGTTCTCTTCTTTGCCCTCCTTCTTGGACTTGAGAAAGTGCTTGAACTTGAATCTCATAGTCGTGGCCTTTTTTTCCGGTACCGAGGCCGATCTTTCGGCGGCGAATAAGTCGGCGCCGTGGGGAACGCGGCGCTCGATCGACCTTGAGGACTCGATGATGTAGGACACCAGCTGGGCATGATTTTCCCTGACCTCCTGTCGGAAACGGCTCAGCTGCTCGGCGACCTCGGGAACGGTCCACTCGTCGCGAGAGTCTGACAAATTCACGGTCTCGTTGCGGTCCGAAGCGCCCAGCGACGGCGAGCGGCGAGGCAAACCGGGCGCCATGGAGAGCGCGCCGGCTTTGTCAGGGTCGAACGCCGCTTGGAGCGTCCCTGACGAGGCCGACGGTGACGATGGACTCATGAGCCACGGAGTGAAGGCGAGCGCTCTGAAGCAGTCCGATGGCTCGTAGCGGTGCCACGAGGCCAGGCTTTCGGGGTCGCTGGCCTGGGCCTCTGGCCCGGAGGACTGCACACGGTCGCTGTCGCGGTTGAAGAGCAGACGAGGTTGGTTGACGGATGACTAAGGTGACATATGTATGTATGGATGATTAATGCTCAATGTCAGTTCCCGAAACGTGCCTCCGTCTCATCATCATTATCAGCGTGTTGAACGAGGCCATAGTTGTGGTGCCAAAAAAGCGATATCAATTCCGTGGCTGTTTTACGGCAAGTGGAATAGAACTTTGATTTCTGCGCATTGCTTTTTCACGTCGATGTAGGTGCCTCTCTGTCATCTAACGACAATGAATTCACGCCATCGAATCAGATGGCGGCTTTGCATCTGTCGCTACAGATTCGAGTTTCAAGCGCTCGTACATATGTTTGAGGCCAGTCATGGGAACTACCCAGTATCGAGCTGTGCACTCTCCTTCGCAACTAGCCTGTTTCGTTGTCGTCAAAGTCTGCTTCCTGTCTTCGAAAGCCTGGTATGAGTGGTATCAAATACTCATCACGTGACATTTCTTCTCCTCCCTCACTCGATACCTGTCCTGGCTACCTAGGTATCTATCCATGAGCAATTCGACGCCCGCCTGCCTGCCTCAGACAAAACACCCCAAACACATGACACGAGCATAGGAACTACGGGTATAATAAATAAGACTTTTGGTAGCTCGGCACTATCTCGATAGCTCGTCGACAGCAGACCAGCCGCTTCCGGCTTGGCAAGCCGAGCTCGGACAGAGTGTGTGCCAGTAGCTGCAGATACTGGGCTCTCCTCACGCATGGGGGCCATGACGTCGCCCCTAAACGCCTATCAATCGTCTCTCCCAAACACATAGCCTCTCATAAAGCCGTCTCCGCCGTCTCCGGACTCTTCCTTCGCCCGCCCCCTCCGCCTCGTTGATGCCCTCGGCTCTGTCGCTAACCTGATATCGTCTTCCCATTGCCGCTGCTGCTGCTTCTCATCCTACTCTGCCTCGCCCTCCCGCTTCCTCTCCGCTTCTCTCTTCTCTTCGTCTGCTTCTCGTCGCCCTCCCTTTCACCGGGCCGCAAAGCCCCGCTTCCACTGTCGCACAGCGCTGTTGGCTCCTACACAATCCGTCGCCCGCCATGCATCGCACTTATTCCATGCGCCATTCTCGGGCGCCCACCGCGTCTCAGTTACAGGTGAAGACTACCTACCTACCTGCCCCGGATGTCTCCGCGTCTCTAACGGTTGTCGCAGAATCCGCCTCCACCGCCTTCGACCACCAAGTCTGGCCGCATCTTCGGGAAGGGCAACCTAAGTGAGTGAAGACCAAGGCGCAGAAGCCCATTGCGCGCCGCTAATCCTGCAGGCCATGCGCTTCGTCGCAACACCGGTGGCGCCTTTGGGCCCGACCTCGCCAAGAAGCTATCGCAGCTGGTCAAGATGGAAAAGAACGTGATGCGAAGTTTAGAACAGACTGCCAAGGAGCGCATGGAAGTCGGCGTACGTTCTTCCCAGGCCGCCTCGCCTCGTCGTCATCTGCGCGCTGACCGTCGAACAGAAACAACTTTCCATCTGGGGCGAGGGCGGAGACGATGACGTTTCCGACGTCACCGACAAGCTTGGCGTTCTCCTCTACGAAATCGGCGAGCTCGAAGACCACTATGTCGACAAATACGACCAATATCGCCTCACCATCAAGAGTATCCGCAATATCGAGGCATCTGTTCAGCCCAGTCGCGACCGTAAGGAGGAGTCCGTCAGCTTGCGCAGTGTCTGGTGTCGCTAACCTCACTACTCCAACAGGCAAGCAAAAAATCACCGACCAAATCGCCCAGCTCAAGTACAAAGACCCCAATTCATCCAAGATTGTTACTCTAGAGCAGGAACTCGTCCGCGCCGAGGCCGAATCGCTTGTTGCCGAGGCGCAACTTTCCAACATTACGCGCGAGAAGATCAAGTCAGCCTACATGTACCAATTCGATGCCATCCGCGAGCACTGCGAAAAGGTAGCCATCATCGCTGGCTACGGCAAGCATCTCCTTGAACTCATCGACGACCACCCAGTCACCCCCGGCGAGACGCGTCCGGCATACGACGGCTACGAGGCCAGCAGAGCCATCATTCAAGACTGCGAAAATGCCCTCACAAATTGGGTTACTGCCAACGCGGCCGTAAAACCCGAGCTTTCGACTCGTTCGCGGACCCTCTCTCAGCGACGCCAGAACAATATCCGAGCCCGGACCGAGCGCCATGACCTATCCCACCAAGACACTCCCCTCGAGGATAACAACTCGTGGGCGGAACACGACGACGAGGAAGAAGAAGAGGAGGAGGAGGAGGAGGAGGATGAAGAAGAAGAAGAAGAGGAAGAGGAAGAGGAAGAGGAAGAGGATCGCCGCGTCGCTGCTGCGCCCGGCAGTGAGGGTGCGCTCAAGGCCGAGAACCGCGGCCGGGCCCAGGAAGTCGTGGCCGCGTAGGCTTCTGGCTCCTATCTATTGGATACCAAGTGTGTGCGACTGCACTGACTGCAGCAACAGTAATAATTTCATGGTTTTCGGCGATGGGAAGCGAGTTTTGGTCCAACGGTCAGACCCTTGTTTGGTTACGTCTCATTATTCTGAAAATTCTCTTCATGTACACTTAGTTGTGTCTGCATAGTCGTTGGCGGCATGCTTTTCTCGAGGCAGAGAGTTGCCAATACTGTTAGGGGAAGGTTTCATGATTTGATGCACATCGAACTCATGACAATCAAGTTGACATCGTTTCTTGCCCGCTCTCGGGAAGCCTTGACGGTGGCTTTTGCCTCATCTGGCTGACGAACTGCTCGAGTTCCATTCGGACGATGTGTTCGCCCGGAACCACGACGAGGCCGAGGTATCGCGCTGCCGCCACGTCCATCCGAAGGGAATGCTCAAGACTGAGGGGGTCTGCACCGGACGCTTTCCGATACTCGTACGTGTGAGAGAGGACGATGTTCTGGTTCTGCGCAGCCTCTGTTAGCTAGTACGCTCGCCTAGGAAGGGTCCAGGGACACGGACGGCGTCGGTGCATTTAAAGGCGCCCCAGAAGAGGCGTCCGTCTGTGGTCGTGATGCGCAGGTTCTTGTTCAAAAGCGACGTGAGGTAGGCTCGCGCATCGCCGTGGTCCATGGCTAGGCCGTCAAGGACTTTGGTCTGCTGCGACGACGAGAGGCACGATGGGAGGTTTTTTTTTTTGCGGGTGTTGCCAGTCGGTGATGTCATTTCCAAAACCTATAGGGTAGCTACGTTCTGATGCAAACCCGTCAGCGGCTTGAGCATCGGAGGAGTCTTTGCCTCGTTTTGCAACTGATAAAAACCCCTTCGCTTCGCCGTCATGGGCGTCAATGGGCTTTGGACCATCATCCAGCCCTGCGCGCGCCCAACGAACCTCGCCACTCTCAACCGCAAGCGCCTCGCCGTCGACGCCTCCATCTGGATATACCAATTCCTCAAGGCCGTCCGCGACAAGGAGGGCAATGCGCTGCGCAACTCTCACATCGTCGGCTTCTTCCGTCGCATCTGCAAGCTCCTTTGGTACGGCATCTTGCCCGTCTTCGTCTTCGACGGCGGCGCGCCGGCGCTGAAACGGGCCACCCTGCAGAAGCGACAGCGAAGGCGAGAAGGCCGGCGTGAAGATGCCGTGCGTACAGCGGGGAAGCTACTGGCGGTGCAGATGCAGCGCGCCGCCGCCGACGAGGAAGAGCGGCGTAAGAGAGAGCAGCAGAGCGGCAACGTCTCTGCCCGAGAGGCTCGGCTCCAAGAGGAGGATGCCGCTGATGCCAACGTCCTCGTTTACCAGGCTGAGCTTACCATGTCGCAGCAGGACAAGGCACAATCCAGGCGGTTTCACAAGCAGGATGCTTATCATCTGCCCGAGCTCAACCGCGATATCGCCTCTATGGGTAAACCGGAAGACCCCCGGATCATGAGCGTCGAGGAGCTAGATGAATATGCGCGACAGTTCCAAAACGGTGAAGACATAAATCTCTATGATTTTAGCAAAATTGATTTCGACAGCGACTTCTTCAAGAGCCTGCCCGCCGCTGATCGCTACAATATTCTCAACACGGCGCGGCTGCGAAGTCGTCTCAGGATGGGCTACAGCAAGGATCAGCTGGAAGACATGTTTCCAGACCGCATGGCTTTTTCCAGGTTTCAGATCGAGAGAGTCCGGGAGCGGAACCACTTGACGCAGAGGCTCATGCAGGAGGTCGGCATGCTAGGCACAGACCTGACTCTTCCCATCAACGCGCGAGTTGCTGGTGAAAAGGATCGCGAATACATCCTGGTCAAGAACGAAGGCGCTGAAGGTGGTTGGGCGCTGGGCGTCGTGAGCAGAGAAAAGGACGTTGGAGAAGCTCACAAGCCCATCGACGTAGACGCTATTCAAGTCCGGTATGAGTCGAAAGATGACGAAGAGGAGGAGGACGATGACGACGACGACGACTTCGAAGACGTGCCGATAGCAGGATTCAATCGCCTCCCGAAACTGAAGCCGTCCGAAGCTGCAGGCTGGCAGACTGCGCAAGATCCTGCGGAACAGGGGCAGCAGCTGCAACCTGACCATCAAGGTCGCGCCGCCGGTGACAAGGAGGAATCCCTTTTCGTCGGTGGAAATACAGGCGAGACGAGTGTCATACTTCAGGAGCTTGCGGAAAAGCAGACGAGTCTCGTGGATGAGGACGAGTTGAACGAGGCCATAGCCTTGTCGTTGAAGAGCCAGGTTGAGTTGGACCAAGAGCAAGCTGAGGTGTCCTTGGACAAGCCAAAATGGAAGCAAAGAGCGGTAGAGGCTTCAAGACCAATTCAAGGCAACAGTGGCTCTATGATCGCTCACGTTGTCAACAATAGAGCCAACGCCGCGGTGTCGAGACGTCAAGAGGGCGAGGATGACGAGAGCGACAGCGATGACGACGTCCGGGCTATCGTGGCGAGGTCCATGAGGGCGAAGCCGGCTGAAGCCAAACGCGGCATTGACAACACTTTTGGAGGGCCACTTCCATTTCCCAAACTGGACTGGAAGTCGTCCGTATTCGCCAAGAAAGCTACTCATGAAGAAGCCGAGCCGGAGAGCAACGTTCCAAAAGAAGCACAGGCTGTAGACGACGAGGACGGCGGTTTCGAAGTATCGGCGCATGAAGAAGACGACCAACCAAAGGCTCTGCCTCCTTGGTTAGTCGACGACACGGATATCAGAGAATCTTTGAAGAAGCAGCATAACGTTGACAAGGAGATTAATGCCGAAGACAGGGAAGAGGCCGAGGAGGAGCGACGACTCCAGCGGAGGGAGATGCAGAGGCAGCTGATTGAGATTGACTCGTCTTCGTCTGATGGAGACAGCGATGTGGAAATCATCGAAGCACCTCCTTCGGCTACGCAGCCCGCTGGAGACGAGGCTGTCACTGTCGATGACGGCCCGCAACCCGTTCGAGACACCTCGACAGAAGAGCCAGAAGATGCGGGACATGCGAGTGGTGTCGATTCGCAGACATATACTTTACCTTGCGCGGATGGAATAATACCGCCGGAGGAAGAACCGCTCTCGGCAGAGCAGAAGCAGTCCTCGGCGTCGACATCGCCAGAGCCTGAATTTGAGGACGTGCCTACATTGACTGTGACGCGGAACGACCCGTCCCTAGGCCGGGACGCAACAAGAACGGAGACACAAGAGTCGGACGATGACCTCTTTGGGGACGCGGAGTCGGAAGACTATAGCGAACCCGAGGACGAGGAACTCATGATGCAGATGGCCGAGGAGGCCGAGGAGCATGCCCGCTTCGCCAGCCAGCTGAACCAGAAGTCTGCGGCGCAGAACAGGGAGGAATACGAAAAGGAGCTGCGAGCGCTGCGAAACCAGCAGAAAAAGGACCGGCGCGACGCCGATGAGGTGACGCAGGTCATGGTCGGCGAGTGCCAGGCACTACTGCGTCTCTTCGGGATCCCTTACATCACGGCGCCGATGGAAGCGGAGGCGCAATGCGCGGAGCTGGTCAGGCTGAAGATCGTCGACGGCATCGTCACAGACGACTCGGATACCTTTCTCTTCGGCGGGACGCGAGTGTACAAGAACATGTTTAACAGCAACAAGTTTGTCGAGTGCTATCTCGGCGTCGACCTTGAGAAGGAGATGTCGCTCTCGAGGGAGCAGCTGATATCTCTCGCTCAACTGCTCGGATCCGACTACACGGAAGGCTTACCGGGCGTGGGCCCCGTCACGGCGGTCGAGATCCTGTCCGAATTCCCCGGAAAGGGAGGGCTCGAGGAGTTCCGGCAGTGGTGGACGGCAGTCCAGAGCCTGAACCGGCCCAAGGAAGCCGACGCGTCGTCTACGTTCCGCGTCAAGTTTCGAAAGTCACAGGCTACGAAGCTATTCCTGCCTCCGGGGTTCCCCAACGCGGCGGTATCCGACGCCTACCACCATCCGGAGGTGGACGACAGCGCGGAAGCCTTCCAATGGGGCGTGCCGGACCTGGAAGGGCTGCGACGCTTTCTCATGTCGACGATTGGTTGGAGCCAGGAGAGGACGGATGAGGTTCTTGTTCCTGTCATCCGCGATATGAATAAGAGGGAGGTGGAAGGCACGCAGAGTAATATCACGCACTTCTTTGGCGGAGGCGTGGGGGCCGGTGCCAAGGAGGCGTTTGCGCCGAGGCAGAGGGCTCGGGGTAGTAAGCGGATGGCGGCGGCGGTGGACAAGCTTAGGGCTAATGTCTCGGGGGTGGGGGTCGGAGGAGAGGAGGAGAGGCCAAGGAAGAGGAGGAGGAGGAGGGCGAGGAAGGGGTCGAGGAGAGGAGGGGAGGGGGAGGGGGAGGGGGAGGGGGAGGAGGAGGAGGAGGAGGAGGAGGAAGAGGAGGAGGAGGAGGAGTGAGTAGATGTTTGGCGATGCAGTTTTGCTGTATTCATGGTAGATAACATGCCGAGAGCAGAGATGATGGTTGGGATCTCATGGATGATGCCCCGAGTCAAGTTTTCTTCAGCCGTCTTCCGTCGATAGGAATGCT
>LKCN02000007.1:4123186-4140044 GCA_001633055.2 Ophiocordyceps polyrhachis-furcata BCC 54312
AGGAGGAGGAGGAGGAGGAGGAGGAGGAGGAGGAGGAGGAGGAGGAGGAGGAGGAGGAGGAGGAGGAGGAGGAGGAGGAAGAGGAGGAGGAGGAGGAGTGAGTAGATGTTTGGCGATGCAGTTTTGCTGTATTCATGGTAGATAACATGCCGAGAGCAGAGATGATGGTTGGGATCTCATGGATGATGCCCCGAGTCAAGTTTTCTTCAGCCGTCTTCCGTCGATAGGAATGCCCTCTTCGTCTCGGAGCACTAATTATAAGAGACATCATCTTAACATCGTATGAGGTTGAGTCCTAGCTAAGGTCACGACTCTCAAAAGGCCCTGGACCCATGCATATCTTGCAAGCCATGCGGATCGCCGGTTTTAAACTCATAGGGAATACGGGCTTCTCTTGGCAGAGGGAGTACGAGGAAGGACATGAGCTGGAAGAATGTGGTCTGCCTCGTGAGATGATGATTGCCTGACTTGATTATCTCAATACGGCCAGCACGTTTCTCACATCGGCTTGCTTCTTATATACACTTGTCTTTACTCTCGAAGAGACCCTCGTCGTTCGTTGTCACCCCAGACTCGAAACTATGCGTTGGGCTCACGTCGTCTCCGTCTTGCCGCTATGGCTTTCCGGCAACTGCTTAATCGCTCGGGAGAAAGCTGGTGAAGATATCGTCCGCCGACTCTTCTCGCGTGAGACTACCAAGTCGGACCAGGCGATTCTGCCCGATGCTGGGCCTGCAGTCAGGCCGAAGACTAGACCTGCGGTCCAGGGGCAGCATCCGGAAGCGCCGAATCCGAATTTGGCGCTGTTGGGCTACAGGACCGTATCTGATGTAGAGCCTTTCGTTGTTCGAGTTGAAAACTGAGGGTTGACCTTTGATAGGAACAAGCGCTTCATTATTACTCTGCTAATACTCTCACGCCTGACCCTAACATAGACCAGATACAGCTGGGCAGGGGGGTTTATACCACTCCTCATCTCAACGCGTGGAAGGATGCCGGATGGTTAGTAACTAACTGTCCCTCTCTCTCTCTCTCTAGCTCTCACTACCAAAGTAAGAAGATAGATGTCGTCTTTTCTTAACTCGTGACAACTTCTCCTAGGCAATGTGCCGTCTTCGCCGATAAAGAAAAGCTCAAGGCGATTCCCAAGGTCGTCATATCAAGACAAGTATATCAGCAAACACTCAACCACGATCCGACCATGGAAATCCATGCCTATATCAGGAACTTGTACAAAGATGTAGATCCAAGGCGCTGCCTGCTTATCGGATACATCGACGAAGGCCCCGAGTTGCAGATGCTGATACCCTTTGATCTTCTCGACGCCTATCAGGGCGGGCTGAACATAACGGTCGAGTGCGCGTCTAGCGAGAACATGAATGCTCTGGCGAACAAGGTCGACATCATGCTTGACCATAACGTGAGGGTGAATTACTCTTCGTGGGAAGGCGTCTTGGGCGATCTCAGTGACGACGAAGGGGATTATTATGACTATCAATATGACTTCGTGGGAAGAAATACGTCCAGCGAAGGTGAGTCTTGGAACGGGCCTGACCGTGACGTGAGACTGACAACGAGCAGAATTGGATACGAGTCTGAAGTTTCTCATACCAGACGCCTGTATAAGAGAGGTCTATCACGGCAATGCACTCTCGGCATTTTGTATGACATTATATTCGTCCTCCCTTGTTTTCTGTCTGCTCAACAGTCGCAGATTCGGCGTTTATGCAACTCAGCACAGACGACAACAAAGCCTTGACCAACATCTGTCCGAGCCCTTCAACGACGGTGCATGCGCCTAGAGAATGTGTGGAATCTCAGTTTGGCGGCAACGCACGGCGAGCGTTCAGTAAGCGAGACATGCATGTCCTGGCTATGATGCCGATGCTGATGATGACAGTGATGGCCTATCACAGCTTGTCGTCCGAGCATCAGACGAGCCTCTGCTCGGGGAGTGATGATAGCGAAGGTACTGACTTTGCCGGCTGGATGGATAACTCGGAGACTGACCATGTCCTCAAGTTGAGACTGAATCTCCATCCGAATCGCAGTCAGAGGATGAAGAGCCGGGCGAGTATTGCAACTTGGGTGAACACACCAGTCGTACGTACACAACTGTGCTCCTTCAATGCCACTGCACTCACACTACACCGCTACAGGCCCGCTGGAAGAACAGTTTCGCAACGCGTTTGTACAGGCTCAAACCAGGAGTGTCGATGAACTGCAGGGGCTGTACCCAGTCATAGCATTCCCCCTTCTCGCTTTACTGGCTTCCGGTATCTGTCTCCCGAACGAACACAGGATACGGCGTGAGACTCCGAGAGCTACTATCGGAAAGAACGCAGCCCTTCAATGCTGTCAACTGAGCCAAGAGCTCATGGGCTTCCTGGTTGCGCAGAATCCGGAGATTGTTCTCGACGACTGGGAAGCTACGGACCGGCTTCGAGCACTGGGTCAAGTAATCGATGTCCGGATCAATAACATCGACGGCGAGTCTTACGGGGAGCTTTACGGCAAGATTACCGTCCGAGACCCCGTCGGTGAGATGACCTTATACGACGTTGCGAGGGGCTCGGCTCAAGAAAGCTCGCCGGGAAGCTTGGTGAGACTCTCTGACGGGAAGAGAGTCATTGAAGGATCGAATCCTTTCTCCATCGACGTCAGGCTTTGGGACAGGGATAGAATCTCGGCCGATGATTTGATCAGCAATGGAACCATTGAATGGAGCCTGGATGGTCCTCATAACCAGATCTTCTCGACCGAGGTACCGGGCACATACGGCTCGGCTACAATCCGATGGACCGTGCTGAAGTTTGCATCTGCCGCCAACATACAAGTCGTTCTCATCAATGGCGACGGCGAGAGTCCAGCCAACATATTCGGATCCTGCCAGCTTAAGACCGAGACCGTCGCTCGTACATGGTTCGACGTCAAAGAAGGAGGCCAGTCTGACGTGTATAAAGGGAACGTCATCACGGAAACCTCGGTCGCGGTGGCGGCTGACACCTTTGTTGAGATTACTGTCAACATCTGGGATCATGATGTTATTTCCGAGCCTGATTCTGTCGCCAAGGGGACCGTCGCTTTTTATCCTGACCCGGGGAAAACTGCTAGGAAGAGGGTTAAGGGTGACAATGGAGAGGTTGAGGTCGTGGTTACTTGGGGTTGAAAATCGGGAAGCCTTTCCTACCTACCTCTAGGTCCCCAGAGTTATCCAAGGGCCGGTTCGTAAGCTTCTCGTCTCTTTCACTGTGCTCTTGGGCGGAGTTGTCTGGAACCTGCTGGTTGTCTCCTCCGGGCTTGTTGGCGTTCCCTGATCTACTGTACAGTTCCTGTATAGATAACACCGACCCCCCGGTCTTCCCCGATAAGAGCCTGATCCTGAGCCCACCAGTCTATGTAGATACATTGGAGCCCTGCACCAACTCCCTACTAGGTAGTAGGTAAGTACGTACAGGTGAATGCAGTTGGCCCCCGTTATAAGGACTTGTTAATAGTATCCATAGAGCCCTACGCAGCCCATGATTCATGGCTTGCCTGCATCTCATGCTCAAGACCTACGCATAAGGCAGCTTCCCTGGTCCGAACGAACCGGTGATGGATCGAGATGAACGCGGCCGTAACAGATGTATGTCGGGTGGCGGGCCGCTCATTGGCTGACCATCAGCTTTAAAAGCAGTGGCTGAGAAACTGTAGATCTGACCATTTGAACAACATGTTCTGTCAAGAGCATCTGATCAAGGTAGAGCCTACATCACAAGGGTGATCTAGGTACGACCTTTATTTATATCCCACGATAAGACGAGGATGAAGGGTGATGAAGGGCGATGATGGAGAGGTCGAATTGATGGTTACGTTGTGAGTCAAAATCGACAGCTTCTACTATTCAAAAACGAGAAGATCAACTCTATGTATCCAGCTATGTGAACGAATCCCTCCTTTATTCAACCAAGGCATCAACAGTTCGTCAACGCACTACCGAGGTCTGCTCGGCTAAAGTCCGGCCAGCCAATAGAGGATGAAAGAGATGAAAGAGATGAAAGAGAGCCATTACATAATACGTAAGCGCGCACGTGCTCTTAAGCCTCCTCCTCCTCCTCGGCCCCCGTCCCTAGAGCGAGGGTGAGAGTGGCGTGCCTCGAAGCTTCGCCCACCCGTCCCAAAAAAGGAACGTCCACTATCAATCTTGACATCGTCATTCCCACCAGCCCTTCATGGATCAACGAGAGCTGGAGGCGCGCATCAAGGCGCTGACCAAGTCAGTGGCCGCCAACGAACCACCTGAGAACGCGATCAGGCTGCTTGACATGCTGAAGAAGGATGCTGCGCCGACGGAGGAGATGCTGCGGGTGAGAGAGTCTTCCCTTTCCTTTGCGCTTCTGATTTCTTTACTGACGTTTCTCTTTTCTCCCTCTCTCTCCCCCCCCCTCCTCTCTCTCTCTACGAACTTATGTATAGGCTACCCGCGCCGGTGTCTTCGTCGGAAAACTACGTGGTAACCCGAACAAAGAGATCGCTCGAGCGGCAATGGAGCTCGTCAACAAGTGGAAGAAGCTCGTCGAACAGGAGAAGAATTCCAAGCTTCAGAAGGCCAAGATGGGGTCACCTGCTCTACCGGCAGCCTCGCCGCCTTCCTCCGCGCCGCAAAACGCCGCTGCCAGCACCGCCACGAGGAAGGCCTTCACGGGCGACCCCGAGAAGCGCAAGTACGACAGCGACGGCGTCGACATCAAGCGGACGGCCTCCAACGTCCGCAACCAGTGCATTGGCCTCGTCTACAACGGCCTCGCCTTCCGGTCTACCGAGTCGGCCTCCGACGTCATCGCCAAGGCGGTGGCGGTCGAGCAGGCCGTTTTCGACTCCTTCGGCAGCGAAAACGCTGAGTACAAGAAAAAGGTTCGTTCTCTCTTCGCCAATCTCAAGAACAAATCAAACAAGGAGCTCGGTCGGCGCGTCATGACGGGTGACATCACCCCCGAACGGTTCGCCTCCATGACCGACGACGACCTCAAGAGTGAGGACCAGCGCAAGAAGGATCTCGAACTCGAAAAGGAGAATATGAAGAAGGCTCAGGTGCCCATGGCCGAGAAGAGCATCAGCGACAGCCTCGAGTGCGGCCGCTGTAAGAAGAAGCGCGTCAGCTACACGCAAGCTCAGACCAGGGCTGCTGACGAACCGATGACGACCTTTTGCGAGTGCATGAACTGCGGCCATCGCTGGAAGGTACGCCAGATCTTGAGTGGTTTTCCAAGTACGCTTTCTTTAGCTAACGGTCTTGCAGTTCTCATAACCGTGCGATGAGGAATCGTCCTCGACCCGAGCTGCCGTGCGACGTTGCGTGCGTGTTTTCTAGCGATTCAGACGGTTGGGGAGTTTATGGGGTATAGTGTTTCTATCTGGGAACATGTATCACGACGACAGGAGGGGATCGGGGAGGGAGATGGTTGGAATGGGCCCTAGCTGTCCCTCCTCATCCCTTGGCCGTTGAAAGTGAAAGAATCTCTTGGGAAGCTTACTGAACCATACCCCCATTCCATGATGGAATTCTCCCCCTCTTGTACAGCGCTAATTGCTTTCAGTCCCAAAGTATGGAATCAAAAAGGTCGAGCTCCCCGAGAAAGGAAAAGACTAGAGAGAGGGGAAAAAAAAAAAAAAAAACCCCGATTTCGTGTCATGTTTTCCTTCTTGTCTACGCTTGTGACTGAGACATGCCCAGCTCGGCGAACAGGTCGGTAGTCTCGGTGTCCTCCAGCCCCATCTCCTTGATGCGACTCCAGAACTTGCTCAGATGGCGCGTACCCGAGTCGCACAGGACGGTGACGACGCGACTCCCCGGGGGCAAGGTCATGGCGACGGCGACGGCGGCGGCACAGTTGACGGCGCTGCTGCTGCCGACGAAGAGGCCGTCGTGCGAGACGAGCCAACGGGCCATGCGGCAGGCCTGGTCGTCGGAAACACGGACGGCGTCGTCGATGAGGTGGTAGCCGATGTCGAGGTTGTGGGTGACGCGGTTAATGCCGATGCCCTCGACGAGAGAGTCGACCTGTTGACGGCGACGCGTGCCCTCACGCTCCGTGGGCGAATACATGACGCCGTACTTGATCTTGTTGTAGAGCCCGCTGCCGTGCGGGTCGGCGATAACAACGCGAAGGCTGGCCAGGCCGGCTTCGAGCTTGAGGTAGCGCGCGACGCCGGAGATGGTGCCGGCGGTGCCGGCGCCAGCGACGAAGGCGTCGAGGTCGCCGCCGCCCGTTTGCACGAAGATTTCGGGCCCGGTGGTGTCGAAGTGGGCGCGCCAGTTGGCGTCGGACTCGAATTGATCGGCGAAGAAACCCCGGCTGCCGTCTCTGACCTTTTGAGCATGCTCCTCTGCGCGGCGCCGGGCTAGGTTAACGAAGTGATGCTCGCTGCTGATGGGCTCGACGGGGACGCGCTCGACGGTAGCGCCCAGATGCCGAAGCAGGTCCGACTTCTCAACGCCCTGATCGTCGGGCATGCAGACGTGAGCGCGATAGCCCCTGGCGCGGGCGAGGGCGGCCAAGGAGATGCCGGTACTGCCGACTGAACCCTCGTAGATGGAATCGCCGCGACCGGGCACGAGCAAGCCTCTGCGCTCGGCGTCCTGAATGATGCTCAAGGCGACGCGATCCTTGGGACTGTTGCCGGCGCCGTTGAGGAACTCGGCCTTTGCGAGTATGGTCCGGCCCGTTGCCTCCGAGAGGGACGTGATGTCCAACAGCGGCGTGTTGCCGATGCAGGCCTCGACGCCCTGGGCATCATCCGCGCCCGGATCCCGGTCCTCGAGCCGGACGGAGAAGAAGCTGCTCTGTCGACGGAGGGAGCGGCTTGCTTTCCGCTGCAGACGCGTCTCCACTTCTAGATAGCGGTCTGTCAGTCCCAGGGCTACGACCGCCACGAAGGCTGCTGCCGCTGCTGCCGCTGCTGCCACGAGGGCCGTTCCGTAGGCGGCTTTTGGGTGCTGGCTTAGTGACATTGTCGTCGTTGTTGGGGGGCAAGTGTTGGCTTGGGAGCCATGATGGTGTGACGGTAGGAGGAGGGGGGGGGAGGAGGAGGAGGAGAGAATATGAGGAGGAGGGCGACGCATGAATTTTGAATGTGTGGATTGTTGTTTCTTAATAAGGGTTGCCTGCCTTCCTTTGCGTGGCTTGTCTTGTTGACTGACCGCACGATGTCGCGTCTTGTTTTGGGCGGGTTCTCGGAAGAATTTGATGCCGAGTGCCGTCCACAGTTTCCTTTTCCTTAACCCTATTTCTAGTACATTCGTCTCTTTCTCACCAGTCGCAGTCACCACCAACACCAATCCTTAACCAGGGGCTTTTGCCTTTGAGTTGATTCTCTACAGGGACGCCGGATATACGGACTAAATTCTTTCGTCTTTGTCGTCCGGGGTGAAGGAAACTTACATGCCGCCATATGTCTTTCACCGATGGCTTTGCTTCGCAGCATAAAAAGACTTTATATTATAGTTCAATGGTAAAGAGAGAGTCAGATGCATTCAACTTGAGTACGTGTAAAACATAAAGGCAGATGTTTCTCCCCCCTCCCTTTCTCCTCTTCCGCAAGCTTTCGATGCCATTTCAATATCCGTCCTGTTTCCTCTTCGTCTCACGGTCCGAAACAACAACTCTGCTCACACACGAAAAAGGACAGCTCTAATCCGCGTAACCATTATCGGGCTTCGGGGGCGGGGGAGGGGGCGGAATGTAGGGAAGAGGCTGAGGAGGCTGAGGCTGCGGCCGCGGCGGTTGCGGTTGGGGCTGTGGTTGGGGCTGCGGTTGGGGTTGCGGCGGTCTGCAGCATGGGATTTTGGAGCAGCCTCCGGCGCAGCCGATGACGGGGAAACAGCACATGGCTGCGGTAAAGGCGCTGTCTTGCTGGAGGGAGAGCTCTTTGGGGGCGGCGATGGCGCCTGTTGCCAGGGCGAAGGCCACTGTGAAGGCTGAGATCTTCATGATTTTCTGTTGCCTTCTTTTTTTTCTCTCTCTCTTTCTATTGATGATAGTTATGATGCTTGGGTGCTTTGGCTGTTGTGGGACGGGAAAAGTGTGATGGGAAGAGACAAGGTAGGGTGTGAGAGAGCGAGTGTTTGGTCTTCTTTTATATCTTGCCTCTTTGCTTGTTCGATTCATGCTGGGTAGGTAGATACAGCTGGGGCATGATGTCTGTCTGTATGAACTAAGACTGGAATTTAGGCATCGTGATTCTTTTCTAAGGCCGGAAACCTGGTGGGTTGGTCTTAGGTGGGATCTTGATCGGACGAGCGCATCGATGCCTTCAGGGGAAGGGGAAGGGCGCCTGTTCTTGTTTTTCTGATATGAAAAGAATTCCATAGCTAATATATATATGCGCTTTACATGGTCTTATATGACATGTTCCCGTGCCAGTGTTGAATTTACGCTCTATCAGACGAATTCTTACCATCTGCCTAGTACGCATCCTCTCCAATAACACGTGGGGATAAGGAGATTCTCAGTAGCAAAAGCAGACAAAAGAAGAAACAGGCAGAACAGAGGACGAAAACTCGTGGCTTTCACCGTCATCGCCACCCCGCAGGAGGGTTTCACATTGCTATTATGTTTTTCAGCTTTGGATGACGGCACGTGGCTGCAGCATGGCTGTCTCCGTTAATGAGAAAAGGGGGGTTGAGAACATCTCAGATAGACGTTTCGAATGGCTCGTAGGGGGAAAGAACTTGCACTATAAGAGAATGGCGGGAAGAGGAGGAATGTAGAGCTTGGTAAGCTCTTGTTTTGCTAGCTGCTATGCTTATGATGTCAGTGGCTGGTGTCGACTCACACGGACAAGAAAGCATGGAGCTATTGATGATGGGGGTTTGTATCTTGAGCTGCGGTTCTTTGCTGGGTAGCCTTTCATCGAAGCAGTGAAAATGCCACTCGTTCATCTGTAGAACGACACTATCTACTACATACATACTCCCTGCTACCTCCCTTGGTAGAGGCTGGGGAAAACGACGTCGGTGAAGCCTCATTCTTCCCAATCGTATGTACGTAGGTGGTGGCCATCTTATTAGACCACGTGACCGTAACGTGACCCCGCGTCATCGCCAATTCATCACCACAAACCACCCACCACCCAGTGGAGAGAGAGACAGAGAGACAGAGAGACAGAGAGACAGAGAGAACAATCCTCTCCATTCCTCACCCCAAAGACCTTCTCCTTCCCACCCTTGATTCTATCAATGGAGTCGCCGCCGCCGTTAGCTTCCAAGCTATTCAAGCACCTCTTCCAAAGACGGAGCCCCGCCTGTCTCCGAAGACACTACGGAAGCATGGCGAAAAGTGCATCCTCTATCCGCGATCGCGGCATGAAGACCAACGAGAGCAGATGGCAGCAGAGGACCAACGTCCTCCCCGAAGATCGAAGCGAGGAGTTTCTGAAATACCCGTATCTCACGGCCCGCGACCTGCGGAGGAGGACGGAGAGACCGAGGCGGGCCAAGATGCTACTCCGGGATTTCATAGAGGATAGTCTCTACAACCCTTCCTACGGCTACTTCTCGAAACAGGCCGTCATCTTCACCCCAGGCGAACCATTCGACTTCCTCAACCTCCGAGACGAACTCTCCTTCCAGGCCGAGCTCGGTCGTCGCTACACCAGCTTCGAAGACGACCTCGACGCAAAGGCAGGTCGGGCGGTGGAAACGCGTCAGCTTTGGCATACGCCCACGGAGCTCTTCGCAGACGTCTACGTCGAGGCTATTGCGCGCTACCTCGTTGCTAATTATCGGCTCACCACCTACCCTTACGACGACCTGGTGATTTTCGAGATGGGCGCTGGGAGGGGGACGCTGATGCTCAACATGCTCGATTTCATCCGTCAGGTTGATCCTGACGTGTACGCCCGCACGCGCTTCACCGTCATTGAGATCTCGCCTTCTCTTGCCGCCATTCAGGCCAAGAGGTTGACCGAGACGGCTGCGGCGAGCGGCCATGCCGAGAGGGTCGAGATCGTGCCCGTTTCCATCTTCGATTGGGATCGTTACGTCCCGAAACCTTGCTTCTTCCTTGCTCTTGAGGTCATGGATAACCTGGCTCACGATTGCATACGATACGACGTCTCTTCCGGAGAAGAAGAAGAAGAAGAAGAAGACGAAGAACAAGGACGAGGGCAGAGCCGTCCATCTCCTCAACCCCTTCAGGGTCACGTCCTCGTCGACTCCCTAGGCGATCTATACGAGTTCTACGCCCGACCCCTCGACCCAATCGCATCACGCTTCTTCTCCGTGCGCGAAGCCGCAACCGGCGGTTTCTACCCCCGTCCCTATCATCCGAACCCCTTGCTTCGCGCCGTCCTCAACCGCCTCCCCTTCGCCGCCAACCTTTCGAGGCCCGAATTCATACCCACCCGTCTCATGCAGCTCTTCGAAGTCCTCGATCGGTACTTTCCTGCTCATCGGCTGCTGGCTTCGGACTTTGATGAGCTGCCTCAGGCCATCGACGGCTTGAACGCGCCCGTTGTTCAGACGCGGTACCGTCGGCGGATGGTGCCCGTAACGACGCCCCTGGTAAGAATTCTTTCTTTCTTCTTCTTGAAGCTCTCTTATCCTCGTCCTTCTCTTATACATATACATATATATATACATATATATATATATATATATATATATGTATGTGTATATATTATACATGCTAAGTAAAAATCCCCGCAGGTCCATCAAGGCTACTTCGACATCCTCTTCCCCACAGACTTCTCCGTCGCCGAAGCCCTCTACCGCGCCATCACCGGCAAGCTCTCCCGCGTCTCCTCCCACTGCGACTTCATGACGCGCTGGGCCGACGTCGACCGCACACGCACCCGGAGCGGCGAGAGCCCTCTGCTGTCGCACTACCGCAACGCGAGCGTTTTGTTGACGGTGTGACATTCATCTTTACCTACCTACCTAGGTATCTGTCTAGTCGAAACTCGTAGCTTGTATGTAGGAGGGAGATAGATAGATGCATACATGTATGGATGGGTCTAGCCTTGAAGGCTCGCATCCTTCTGTCATTTGCCTCCTTTTCCGTCTTCTCCCCTATCATCGAGTCTCGGACTCTCCCTTTTGTCCCTACGTCTTTGACTTTACATGTCTTATACTCTCCATCTACCCCCATCCCTCATCTCATGTCATCCACAGCACGTCCTACACATAAAAGGAACGGGGGACAAAACAGAAAGGAAAGAAAAGTCCCCCATCACAGCTTCAGCTTCTCTCGAAGCCACCTCTCGGCAACCTCAACACCCTCATCCGTCTTCTCCGGCCTCGTCCCCTGCCCCTGACGCGTAGGTTCCTTGCCCCCCGACCTGCCGCCCACCACCTCCGACACGGAAGAGGACCACTGCTCGGCCGTGACGCCCTGCTCGGCAAGATGCTGAAACAAGGTTAAGAATTCCCCGTCAGCATCGTCTCTCGTTTTTTTTTTTGTCCCCCATTCTTCTCCATGGGTAAAAGAGTCGAGAAAAAGAAAGGGGGGGGGGGGGGGGCTTACCGTCCCGACGTATACCCCATGAACGACAGCGCCCTCCTCCTCTCCACCGCCAAACATATAAACCGTCCTCTCCTTATCCTTGGCCTGGAAATGCTTCATCACCTCAGTGAGAGCCTTGGCGTTGGCCCCGATGGGCAACCTGCCGACGAACCACTTCGCATCCTCCTTCTTAGCAAAGTGGTCCAGCACGGCGTCGAGGGCAGTCTTGGCCTCAGCCTTTTGCCGCTTCTTCTGCTCCGCCACCACCGCCGTCGCCGTCTTCTGAAAGCGCCGGTTGAGGTCCTCCTTCGCCAGCGTCGAGACGACCAGCTGGCTCAGCTCCTGCGACACCGTCTTCACCCGCGCCTCCTTCTCCGCGCCGGGCGGTAGGGCGTCGAGGGCGTCGAGCCGGGCGGAGAAGTCGGCCGCCTCGCGCTGTACCCGGTGGGCGGCCTCGCCCGTGTAGGCGACGATCCGACGGATGCCCTTTGCGATGCCGCTCTCCTCCACCAGGACGAGGTCCTTGATGCTGCCCGTCTTGTCGACGTGGGTGCCGCCGCAGAACTCGACGCTGTACTGGCGCCACTCGGGCCGCTTCGGGTCCGCGAGCATGCTGTCGATGTCCATGCCGATGGAGACTACCCGGACGGGGTTTGGGTACGTCTCGCCGAAGACGGCGCGGACCCCCTCGATCTCGCGGGCGAGGTCGAGATCGACGTCCTTGGCGTAGACGGGCGCGTCGCGCCGGATGTAGCCGTTGGCCAGCTCCTCGATCTTGCGAAGCTCGTCCAGCTTGACCTGTGACTTGTGGGAAAAGTCGAAGCGCAGCTTCTCGTGGTCGACGAGCGAGCCCTTTTGGTTGACGTCGTCTCCCAGCACCTCCCGCAGGGCGTGGTTCAACACGTGGGTGCCGCTGTGGTTGTGACGGATCGGGTCACGCCGTAGCTCGTCGTACTCGCAGATGACGGCGTCCCCTGCCGACAGGGCGCCATAGCTGACGTAGCCGCTGTGGAGGATGTAGCCACCGTAGTTTTGCACGTCCATGACCTTGAACTCGGCCACGTCGTCGATGACGATGCGTCCCGTGTCGGCCACCTGACCACCCGACTCGGCGTAAAAGTTTGTCCTGTCTACGAGGATACCAACGGCCGAGTTGGGGGCAAGGCCCTTGGTCGACGTGTGGAAGGCCTTGCCGTCGAAGACGAGCTGGACCTTGGCCTTGCAGTCTCCCCTGACGAACTTGGCTTCGTCGTCGGTGCGGGCCAAGGCTCGCTGCTGCTCCAGCTCGGCAATCTGGTGGACGTCGAGCTTGGCAAAGGTGTCGACGGCGTCCTTGACGGCCTTGCTCGCCTCGCGCGCGGCCTCTCGGGCGACTTGGACCTCGGCCTCGTCGATTGCGAGCCCTCGCTCTTCGGCCATGAGCCGGGTCAGATCGACGGGGAAGCCAAAGGTGTCGTAGAGGCGCCAGACGGTGTCGCCGTCGAGCTTGTTGGTCTTGTCTCGGGCCGCCTTGGCCGCGTGCTTCTCGAACTGGGCCTCGCCGCGGTCCAGGGTCCGGGCAAAGGCCTCCTCTTCCTCGTCGAGAATCTCCTCAATGTCCTTTCTCTTGCTAACCAGCTCGGGAAACTGGTCGCCCATGTCTTCGATCAGGGCGGGCAGGATCTTGGAGAAGAAGGAGCCGATTTCGGCATTGAAGTACTTGCGGGCGTAGCGCACGCCTCGGCGGAGGATGCGCCGGATGACGTAGCCGCGGCCGTCGTTGTTGGGCACGGCGCCGTCGGCCATGGCGAAGGAGAGGGTGCGTATGTGGTCGGCGACGACGCGGTAGGCGGTGTCAATGCCGTCGACGTCGTCCTTGCCGTATTTGTCAGTATAGGGCCTGACGCCGGTGACGTTTTGGATGCGGGTGAAGAGAGGGCTGAAGCAGTCGGTGGCGTAGTTTGAATCGGTCTTTTGCAGGGCCGAGACGAGGCGCTCGTAGCCCATGCCGGTGTCGACGTGCTTGGCGGGCAGTGGTTTGAGGGACTTGTCTTTTTGCCGGTCGTACTGGATGAAGACGATGTTCCAGATCTCGACCACCATCGGATCGTCCTCGTTGACCAAGTGAGCAGCGTTGCGGCCACCTATTTTGTCGTAATGGATCTCGCTGCAAGGGCCGCAGGGTCCCTGATCGCCCATCTCCCAGAAGTTGTCGCGCATATTTCCCGGAAGGATGTGATTTTCGGGCACGCCGATGGCCTTCCACAAGTCCTTGGACTCGAGGTCCGGGTCGAGGCCCATCTCGGGGTTGCCCTCGAAGTAAGTGACGTAGAGACGATGGACGTCGAGTTTATAAACAGTCGTGAGAAGCTCCCAGGCCATGGCGATGGCCTCGGACTTGAAGTAGTCGCCAAAGGACCAGTTGCCGAGCATCTCGAAGAAGGTATGATGATAGCTATCCTTGCCGACGTCGTCGAGGTCGTTGTGCTTTCCTCCGGCGCGAATGACCTTTTGCGAGTCGGCGGCGCGCTTGAGACGAGCCATGGGGTCGGTCTGGCCGATGGTGCCGAGGAAGATGGGCTTGAACTGGTTCATGCCAGCGTTGGTGAAGAGGAGGGAGGGGTCATTGTGAGGGACGACGGAGCCGGAGGGGACTATTTGCGTGTGTTAGTGAATGCCATCTTTCGTCTTCCTCTTGGCATCGTGAATCGCATCGAGTCGGCCGTAGGGAGGAAGAAAAGCACGTGCCAATGGTATGTCCTCGCTGGGCAAAAAAGTCGAAAAAGGTCTTGCGCACACGGGCAGCGGGCCATTCGACGTGGCCGCGCATGGTGAAGACGCTGTGATGAAGCGAGTGGAATCGGCTGAGCAAAAGGGATCGTGTTCGTAGTCGTTGGAAGCGGGGGAGACAAAGACTGGGAGGAGGAGAAGGAGGAGGAGGAGGAGGAGGAGGATGTCGTTGGCGGTGGTGGTGGATTCGGTAGAACCTTCTACAAGCGTGAGACGGCGAGGGGCCCGTGGCGGCCGTTGAGGCCCGCATCTGCTCCGTCCCTTCCCTTGTCCTCCCTCCCCTATAAAAAAGGCGTGCCACACAATAACCTACCACACCTACCAACCAAGGGAGCTTCCTCCGCGTTGCTTTTTGCTGTTCTCTTCCTCTTGGATCAAAGAGCTAAAGGACAGAGATTGAACCCCGAGAGAGGGAGAGGGAGAAGAGAGAGACAGTAAAGAAAAAAAAAAGCAGAGAGAGGGATGACGCAGCAACAACAGCAACAGATGAAGCCGGAGGAGCCGCCTCAACACCAACCACCACGACAGTCACGAAAGCGCAAGGCCACATCCCACGACGGCGACAGACGATTATCCAAGCGCCTTAGTCTCCTCAACCTCGGTATGCATGCCTTCGTCGCCCCCTTTCTTCTTCCACCGCCCCAAGCCCCAAACCAACCCTTGACTCCCCCCCCCCAGAACAAAGCGGTCCAAAACTCTACGTCCCCGTCGAGACCCCCGCGCCAACGACTACCCCGACCGCCCAAGAAGATGACGACCGGATGCAAATCGACGACTCAAAGCACAAAATCTACATCTACAACGTGGAAGACGAACTCTCTTCCGACAGCGAACACGAAGACGGCCGTCTCGTCTTCCTTTCAGACCTCGACCGCCACCTGCGTCGGAGTCGAATCCCGCCCACCGTCTTGGCCAATCCGGAAGGGGAGCTCGCCGGCATGCAGATGGTGCTCTACAATGACCCCCGCTCGTTGACCGTCCCCGAAGACCGCGATGGCGTTCGTCGCGCAATCCTCGATGCAAGGCACAGGTTGCGCGAGAGGCAGAGACGGGAAAGGGAAGGTTTGCACGTTCAAGACGAGGCCCATCGTCCGAGACTTGACGACCAAGACTCCGATCCCATGGACGTCGACGTGACTTCACCTGATACTTGATGATAATTCATGACGATGGAATCAAGGACCAGCGTAACGATGAATTCTAACAATTAAAAAGAGTTTTCACTGTCAATCCTTCATATCATGATGCGCTGCACCGGCTTCCCAATCCGCCGTTACCCCTTCCCGAACCAAGCCATCACGGCCGAGGCTGGTAGTCGGGCGCGGCATTTTCCTCCGGCGCGCGGCGCGTCGGCTCATTCCTCCACTGCGAAGGGTCGACCTTGGAGCCACCGTCCGGCGGGGGGCCGCCCATGTAGGTCGGAGGGCGATTAGGATCGTAGACGGGCGGGGCGGCCATGTTGTTCATGGCGTAGCCGTTGGGCGGAGGGTACTGATAGTGATAGTAGGGTCCTTGGTTGGGCGGCCAGGCGTTGTGATAATCGCCGGGCGGGGGCGGTCGTCGTCTCGCAACGAGACACTGCGGCGCAAACAAGAAAAAAAAAAAAAGCAATCAGCAATCCGACGGGTGAGAGAGAGAAAAGAGCCGGCTCACCCGGTGATACGCCAGCGGCGCGAGACCCTTCTTGATCCTGTGCCGGGCATGGAGATAGCCACCGACGACGTAGAGAGTGAAGATGAGGACGAGAACGAGGAAGACAACCCATTTGACGATGACGCCCGTCTAGCGACAATCCGTCGTCAGCCCTTGCTTGACTCGTCGCAGTTAGCAAAGGAGGCTCTCACCCTGCTCTGCCACCACGGCACGATGAAATCGCCCTCACGCACCCAGCCGACGGGAATCTGATCGTTCTGCAGATCCATCGTCGACAAGAGTCAGGTTTGGAAAAAGAAGTTGAGCGAAGCGGCTGTCACGTCGCCCCGCGCCGATTGAAGAAACGGAGTGCAAACAGAGTTGTGACACGTTCGATGGCTTTGACTCTCGATAGAGTAGAGAAAAGATTAGAAGGGCGAGAATATGCCTAGCTCTGAACGCAGAATGAAAGAGAGTTCAAGAGCGGCAGGAGCAGAGGAGGAAGGGGAAAGACAGAGGAAAGAGGGGAACGAGAAAAGGTGGATCCGGAGCATAATCGCCCCGGACGATGGAAAAGGCTAAAAGCGTTGCGTCACCCTGTTTCGCCCTCCTCTCTGTTAAACTCCTGGCGTCTCGAGCCGTGTCAGCCGGACGGACTGGTACGTCTCTAGCTCAATCATCTCTTACACCACGCTGCTGCTACCCTCATGCCCTCTAGGTCCCTAGGCCGTTCCATGAGGCAAACGGAAAGAAGACGACGAAAAAAACGCCCCTATTCCATCCTCTCGATACGACGACGGCCGAGTGGTTATCTCATGGCCCCTCGGCCAATGGGTATTTGCTTAAGACTAGGAAAAATGATAAACGGAAGACGAAAAAGGGGGAAGGGGGGGAGGGGGGGGGGGAGGTTGACGGACGGTAGGAACCTCAGCCCCAAACACTTTAAACAAAGCCCGTCCTTTTTTTTTTTT
>LKCN02000007.1:4147856-4167237 GCA_001633055.2 Ophiocordyceps polyrhachis-furcata BCC 54312
CTTTCTCAACCGGTCCGTCTCCTCCACCACTTACATATACGCCTGTCGAAACGACCGGCGTCTTCCTTTCTACCACTCGCCGAGCCTTGCTTTTTTTCATTCTTTTTCCTCCCGCTTCTTGTCTTGGCCTCTTCTTGCCACTTTTTCCTTTTTTTCCTCTCTCTTCCTCAATCTGCCCACCCCGTTCAGCCCCCTTTTGCGGCTTTCCTCTGCCCCCCTTTCCCCCTCTCCTCCCCTACCTTTCTAGGCCTACCCCATCCGATCGTCTCTTGACGTCCGAGAACCAAGCCCAGTCTCCTCGTCTGGCTCGCCAGATCCTCTCGTCGCCATGCCTGGCCTCTTCTCCCGCCTCAAAGGCCGGGATGGCGTCAAGTCCAAGAAAAAGGTCGCCGCCGGCGACTCGACCGCCTCTCAGCCTCAGAGGCAGCGGTGGGACGATGCTTATGCGCGCATGACAGTCGAGCCTGAGGAAGTCCATGATCTCCTCCATTACTGCACTGCCGAGCTCAAGGCCAGAGGTACGTCTGTGGATTCCCACCCAGTTCCGCATTCTCTGACCAAGGCCTTTCCTCTCTGTCGCAGGCCTTGACATTCCCTTCCTCCTCCTACCCTTTCGACCGACGTCCAACCCCAGCGCCGTCCGAACCTTCATCAGGCACTTCTTCGACCAAAGTTATTCGCTCAGAGGCCAGGTCCTGCTTCAGGAGCTGCGCATGACGGAGCCCATGGTAGGGACTCATCTCTGGCCGTTTCGCCTGCGTCTAATCGCCCGGACGCTGACGCAATTCGATACAGGTCATTTCTGGAGTTGCGAAATGGTGTTGGAGCCGTCTGCAGGGTGGCATCATCGGCTGGGACGCCTACGAGCTCTTCAAGGTTGGCGAATACGGTACGTCGCTGTAGCAGCATCGCTCCCTGCATTACGCTCACCGCCCGCCCCAGACTCGAACAAGGCCCGCGATTCCTTCAAGACCTTCATCCCCATTAGCGTGGAAAACGGCGCCAAACAGCGCATCATCTTCGACTTCTTCGACTTGATTGCCGCCATCGCCGCCCACGGCAAGTCCAATGGCTTCGGCGGTCGAAAGCTGTCTCGCATGGCTGCCTGGTGGGCTTTTGACCACAGAGACACGGGCACTGGTTTCGATGGAGGCTACAACGCTTGGCTGAGGTTGGTTCTCCGCACAGGTTTCTAGCAATGCCGAAGCTAATCAGATGACATGCAGCGCCGCCGATGCAACCAGTCATCTTTTCTTCGCCTACCTCAGGTCTTTATCCCCGGAGCAGAACCTCACGGGCATTTCCATGTTGCCGAGATCGCTCGAGAAGCTGCTCAAGGAGACGGAATACCCGCCGCCCACACCCAGGCAGCTCATGTCCAGCACTAACAAGCTGGCCATGGTGGTCGACGTCGTCTCTCCAACCCCCTTTGCTCTACTGCGCCGCGCCGGCCACTTCGAATATCGCGATTCGGATGTCGGCCTTCAGGAGTTTTCCGATTACGAGGATCCCGTCAAAGCACTGACTGAGGAGTGTTTTCGTGTGCTCAAGGCCATTTCGGCAGCGAACCAGTCTCAAGTCTCGAGCGCTAAGCACTCGACGAGCCTGCGCGATGCCTCGTGGTCGCGCTTCGAGGACATTGGCTTCGCAAGCCCCCTGGACGAGGACGATGCCGACGACGACGGCACCGCGGCCACCAGGCTGCAGGGCATCCGGAGCACCCCCGTCTCCGGCGCCTACCAGGGCCGGCCCACGACGCCGTCCTGGGCCGACTTCCTGTCATCCGGCTTCAACGACGAGAACTCGGCCCGAGCCAACATGCTTCTTCCCCCGGACAAGGCCATTCCGCCCCTCGAGAGCCAGATGAGACAACAGCAGAGCTCGCAGTCCCACCGCCCACGCCTGGAACAGGAGGGCAACCTTGAGCCTGGTGAACTCGCCAGCATAAACGTCATCGACCTGGACGACGCTTTCTGGTGGGTTTGGATGAGCAGCTTGTCACCCGAAGAGACCCCGGAGAGGAAATCGGCCTTCGGACGGTGTGCCGTCATCGAAACGAGGATTAGCAGCGCCCGTTGGATCGTCGTCGAGGAGTTGATTGTCGGTGCTGCCCCCGAGCCCCAGGCCGGAGCCTACATCGCCGAGAAAAAGCGCTTCTTCAGCTGGACCAAACGCGGCCGCACTCTCTCGCGACACAAGTCGACGATGAAGAAGAATCAAGACCGGTCCGACGCCAACGCGGCAAAGACCGGCCCCATCAAGCCCGTCGGCGCCGAGACCCAGGCCAGGATTCAGGCCAAGGCGGCGCAACTGCGTGCCGTCAAGGACCATGAGCAAAGGGCTGCCGAGGAGGCGGCTAGCCTGCACCGACGTGGCCGCACCGACGCCGAGCTGATGGCAGAGAGGACTAATAGTGTTTTCACCCTTCAGCCAAACATTGTCGGCGAGGCCTCGTCGGCCATGAAATGGGTCAACAAGTACGACAAGGGCGCTGTTAAGGATGCGTACTTGGCCAACACCAGCGCCGGCCGTGGACTGGCCGTGTCTCCCGCGCCGTCGGACCAAGCCAACACCCGGCCGTCCAGCACAAACGGTGGCGAGACTGGTGCGGACCATCAAGCCCCTGTCGCGGAGTCTCAGCAGCCGGCGGGCTCGGTCCATTCTCACGCACCGGACCCAGAGGAGACGCGAGTGTCCTCGTCAACCAAGGCCCCGGCCTCGACCGTTACCCCTTCGTTGCGAGACAGCGTGGAGCACGCCTCTGGAGCCGCAGCTCAGACCAACGTCGTCGAGCCGAAAAAGTCGAGCTCCGAGCGTCATAAGCTGCACCGAAATGCGACTGTCGGTGGCAAGGAGAAGTCCGGCGGCTTCCGCAAGCTCAAGTTGTTCAGCCGCAAGAATCGCTCGTCCAAGGTACCCCAGAACGCCGCTGCGAATCTGGACGGCATGATCCAGCAGCAACGGCCGGTCGCGGCGCCCGAGGTGCCTCAGACTCCGACCCCGGCCGCCACTCCGCCCCCTACCAAGGAAACCATTGCTCCCGCGCCGCCTCCCAAGCCCGTCACACCGACCGAACCCCCAAGTCTTCCCGACAGGGCGCCGGAAACGCCCAAGTCTTTGGACCACCCGGCTGAAGAGCCCGAAGCCTTGCCCGAAGCCGAGATCGAGCCCGAGCCCGAGTCCGAGCCCGGGGAATTGGTGTCGACCGAGGTGCTGTCCCACATCGACACCCGAGACGCTGCCGAGGCGAACCAGGAGTTTTCGCGCTTCGATCAAGGGCCTCTGACTGATCAGCCAGCCTTTGACCCAGAGGAGGAGGAGGAGGCCGCCGAAGCTCAGGACGCCACTCCGCCACCCATCGCCCGCTACCCTCGCGCAACAACGCCCAAGGCACCGGAGCTGGAAAGGGCGGCGCTGGACAAGTTGAATCAAGGCGCCAGCCCCGGCGTACAGGATCGCTGGGCGCAGATCCGCAAGAATGCTGCGCAGAGGGCCGCCACCCGCAAAGACGAGCCCTCGCGGGTTGTGGTTCGCAAGTCGATAGACGGAGACGAAGACACCAGCGGAGAGGAGAGTGCGTATTGTCGTCGAGACCTGTCATGATGTTCATGTTTGCTGACCCCCTTCTTTCCAGCAATCGAGTCCCGCGTGGCTCGCATCAAAGCTCGCGTGGCAGAGCTGACGGGCGGCGCTGCCAACGGCAACGGGAACGGGGCTCAGCCGGCCGTGAAGGCCCGTTAGAACCGATGGTCTTTCGCCGGACCCGTGGAACATGCAGCTTGGCTCGACACGAGACGGTGGCGACGAAGCCTCGTCATGAATGTCGTGGACGTGGCAAGTCCGGCGGCATCTTAGCTGCTGCGACTCTTCGGAACAAGCCCCTTTTATTTCTATTCACACTGCGAAGCCTTCGCGTTCTCATTTGTCTGGGCTTTTAATTCTCTTGCATCTGTTTTTTATTCCCCCTTTTCTCATTTCGACGCCTCGGCCTTTTCTGCCTTCTTCTTTCTTGTTCCATATCTTCCGTCATATATCATTACACCCTTAACATACCTTCCCCCCTTTATTTTCCTACACCCGCTTATACATACCTTTTTCCCAACCACTTCTCTTCATTGATTTTCACGGGACGACGGACATGGTCATGGGAGCAAGAGGCGGTAATCGATACCCGCATCGACTTGATCCATTCAATGCCCTCTTTACCCTTCTTTGATTCCTATTTGGACAACTGCGAGCAAGCGAGTGCAAGGAGACTGAAGAGTTGATACCACGAATTCGCAAGCCTCGTGTCTTTTATATACTCCCCGATTACTTCTTCTTTCCCTGAACCGGGTCACTATCGTCGCTGTCTTAGCTGAAGGGGGTGGCTTGTAGCCGGTGATCCGTCTCAAGATAGTTAATGTCAAGTCGTGCAATGCGATCAGAAGACTGCATTGTTTGTACACGGGACATAAACTTGTGTTCGGTACAACTAGGTGCGACTACCACCGCGACACGAGAGGAAAACGAACAGGCTTGGCTCGCCTAATGAGTCTCGCCTTGAGCTTCAATAACTTGGGCAGGCTGCTCGTCGGGTGCCAAGGTGTCTGATGAGTCGACATGTTCCTGAGCGGCATCGTCGACGGGGCAGACGGAAAAGCCGCAGCGGGCGAGGATGTCGGCCGTCAGCAGCGGATAGCGAAGATGACCGGTGATGGCGGCGGAGAGATCAATGTTTCGGAGGGCGGGGACGTCAGTGATGGGCTGAAGACCGGCCACGCCATAGTCGAGAGCGTGAAGGCGATAGACAAGGCCGAGGACGAGGTCATTTTCCGAGAAGACGTTGAATATGGTACCGGCGACGACGGGACGCAGGGCCCGCCAATGCTGAGTCGCGGCCGGCGCCGGCGCGCCGATGAGGACGACGGAGTCGACGATGCCGAAGGCGCGTCGGTCGGCGAGCTCCTGCAGGCAGGCGTGTATGGCGGCCGCGCCTAGCGAGTAGCCGACGAGCGACACGGGACGTTCGCCCTGGACCCTGTTGACGAGGGCGTCAGCCAGGAGCCTCCCTGCCTTGCGGGACCGGTGGCGCGCTCTCTGGAAGGGATTATCTATGGAGGTCGAGGCCATTGCCAGGACCTGTACTGGCCATAGGGCTGCGAGGACGGTAGCGAGCGCCGTCCGCTTTACGAGTTCTCTCTTCAGCGTCTTCCATGCTAGCGATTGGACTAGGTCGTTGAGGGCGGTGCCTAGGCTTAGGAGCGTCTTCATCTCGTACCGAAGGGCGAAGGCTTCGGATTCGGGACCGAGGACTTGCCATGGCTTGGCGATGTCGGATGGGCTGGTCAGCCAGCCGTTTATGCCGATTGTTAGGCGGAGTTTGTGGGGGGATTGGGGCGCGTTGTTTAGGGGGATGAAGCGAAAGTCTTCGACTTCTTTGGCGTAGCTGTCCATCATCTCGCCCTGGGTTTTTTTTTGTCGTTAGTATAAGGGGCGTAAGGAGGAGGGGGAAGGGGAAGGGGGAAGGGGGAAGGGGGAAGGGAATTCGAACCGTCATCTTGGCGCCGTATGCGCCGAAGAGGGCGCCTACGAGAGCGCCGTTTGCCCAGAAGATGGCGAGGAAGCTGGCTACGCCGCCGAGGCCGACACCGCCCATGATGCTGCTGAGGGCGCCGGCGACGAGGGGAGCGGCCAGACCGCCTGTGACGCCTATGACGGCTGCGCCGGCGACGGAGGCGAGGCCGACTTTCCAGTAACGGCTTAGTTTATTGTCCTCTTTGCGCTTTGCGGCCTCAGCGTCGGCTGACATTCCTTGTTGGGCTGTTGATGATGATGATGAGGAGGAGGAGGAGGAGGAGGAGGAAGAGTCCAGGAGTGACTTTGCGATTTCGCCTTCTTGTTCGTTGACGAAGGAGGGGGGATGTTGAGGGCGGAGGCGAGGTGGAGGATTAGGATGCGGGAGTGGGCTGGGTATTTCCCTGTTGAGAGGAGGAGGAGGAGGATGCTGGTGAGGGCTTCGCGTCTGTCTTGGATGGGGAGGCTTGTTAATGGCGTTGGGATGGGGCAGTATAGGCATCGCAGCTGGGCCAGGTCGTCCGTCTCTGTGTCCTGGCTGTCGTCTTCTTTCTCTTGCTTTCCCTTCCTGGCTTGACGTTCGGTTTCAATGGCAGGCGTGTCTTCGACTTGGACTATCTCGCGTACTTTCGGGACCAACTCGTCTCTCCATTGTCCGAGCTTTTCCACCGCTGCTTCTTGGATTGTAGCAGCGTCTTTTGCTGTCATGGGCTTCTCAGCCGATGGCTTTCGAGCTTCGTCTTCGCCGTCTCCGTCTTCAATCTTTTCTATCGACTCCCGTCGTCCTGGCTTTTCCGTCGCGACTTCCACCTGCGATATCATCTGCGAGATGATCTCTTGCACCAGCTGGAGCAGCGTCTTCCTCTGCCGCCTGTCCAGCGCTATCACCACTTGGCGGGGGTCTGCGCACAGAGGCGACATCTTGTTTGGAGCTGACGTGAGGAGGGGTGACGTTGCGAGCGGCCTTGGGGGTTTTGGTGGTCGAGTCTGTCGTGCTGATGATTTGCAGGCAAATCAAGGATTTCTATCGAGAACAGTACTCATGACGTCGGCCTGACGATGACGGATGACTTCCATCTTCTCACCCTTGCGGTTACTACTTTCCAGCGGTTTTCGCGGAGATAGGTCTAGGGTAGCGAATGACGTTCGACAAATCTCGCGACGTCATGACTGACAAAGCATGGGACAGCATTGGCGGGGCATTGATTACTAAGGGAAAAAAAAATTGTCTCTCTCGCCCCCTCTCAAGCTCAGCCAGACCACACACACCCACGCGGCCACGCCTAGCCCTCTTTTCTCTGGCAATGAAATCCAGCTCATGACCCTATCGTCGAGCCCAGCTGAATGAACGCCCATGCGCTCCTCTCAGCCCAAGGTTGGCGAGGAAAAGGACACTCCCTACACAAGGATGACGACTCAATTGGCTTGGCCAAGCCCCTACTGCTTTCGAGAAAAGACGGCAAGAGCGGCATCGGCTCGACGCAGCATTTTACGAGCGATCAGTGGTGGATGAACGCCTTTGACGAGCAGCTAAAGGGACTCGATACCTCGGAGGAGGGGAGAGTTACGCAGACGGTCACGACTGGGAAGCTGAATTCCATCGATAAGGGCTCTTTGGGGAAATACTACCTTTATACTTCTTTTGTGCGGGGCGGTCTTCTGGAAGGGACCGCCTCGTCTTCGAAAACCGAGCTGCCTTCGTCGCCTGACGCCCATAAAAAGCCGATGGCCCACAACAAGCCATTGGACGCACCCTTGTCGTTGCCTGTGAAGGAAACCGAGGAGGAGAGGAAGGCGAGGCGAAGGCTAAAATCGGTGGAACGCCGTAAGCAGAAGCTTGCTCGAAAAAAGGTCAAGGTTGGCGCTGGTAGTCCAGATGCGTTGTCCAGGAAGCGGGAGACGAGGCGGAAGACGAACGAAAAGAAAAAAAGGGCGGCGGTATCACAAGACACCGATTGCAAAGGATAGAGCGGCGCATGCACCAGCACGGAGTTCGGCTTCATTCATACCGCGCGACTCCGCGTCGCATTGTCTCTTTTTTCTTTTCACGGTTCTTTCGGCGCCAGGCCTGGTTTGTTTGACAGTATCCACGGCCGTCTGTCCCAGAAATCGTCCTTGATGATGTCGAGATGCTCGACCACTAATCGCGCCTTCGATCTTCGCCGTATCTCCTTTTCCGTCTGCTTCTTCGACTGCGACGGTGGCCCTGTGAGGCTGTCCATCTCCTCCGCTACGTGATGGCTCTCTGGATCGACGAGCTCGTACTGACGAAATCTTAGGAGATGACAAGCTGAAGGGAGGAAGGGTCTAGTACTTACATCTCGAAAAACGACACTGCCTTTCCGGAACATTTCTGGCTCGTTGTTGTAGTTTATCTGAAAGCGGCTGAAGAGTATTTCATTCTTGTCCGAGGCGACGGTTCCCTGCAGGAATCTCAGCTTGGACCACCAGTTCGGCACGAAGAGTAGCTCGTACGGCAAGAGCCTTCTCGGCGTCTTTGTTTTCGAGGCCGCCGAGCTGTACGAGAGACCAGAAGGTAGTGTTGTAGAGGTTGTTGATATGGCCTTGCCGAGTTAACTTTGTGAGATTGGACGGAACTTGTCTGGCGGGGATAGAGGGAAATTCACAGTCTACTTGACGCCAGCTCAAGTAATCCCGCAGGTTCTCGACGCTGGGGTAGCAAACGGCCCTCCCGTCGAAGGTTGGAAGCGGGAAAGAGAGTGGGGTGTCGGTAAAGTAGGTCGGCCAGTTGTAGATATAGTTTGCGGTGAATGTAGAGACAACGGTGCTGACGAGTTTGCTGCTGGGACGTGAGCAGATGAAGAGCCAAGACGTTGTCGAGCAGTACCGTACCTTGCTCTGCGATCGAAGAGGTTGCAAGTTTTGTGAAAGACGAAGCTGCGGACTTCTTAGCTGTCGGTTCACCCCCTCTGCTGCTCCCATCCCCTGCCTCGTTTTCACCTGTATTCGTCACTGACACCGTATCCAATCGTTATCTCGGGCAGGTCGGAGACGACGGCTTTGGCGGCAGCGTTCATGAGGTCAAGGGCCCTTCGATCGTTGGGCTTGGTGAACTTGTATTTGGCGCACATCCTAGCAGTGCAATAGGGTCAGATGGCAAGGATGACAAGACGGAGTTTGGTTTCTCACTTAGTGAAAGCCCTTCCGTCGAGGCGGATGACGATCCATGTGTTGGGCAGCAGCGCGTCTGTCTGCTCGAAGGCGCGGACATATTCGAATCTGTGAAAGGCGTTGCGTCAGTTGAAGCTGAGACATGAGCTTCTGGGCTTCTGGGCTGCTGACTTGGAGTTTGCCATGGATGCTGGAATGAATTGCGCTAAGAGCCCATGTGTGAAGATGGTGTGATGCTGTCGGGGCGAGGCTGCGGGGCGCGGTTCCTATTGCTGTGTGGCTGTGACTGTGGCTTACCTCTCTCCACTTCCCCTCAGCCTTGCCTCCAAGAAAGGCTCTACGACAGCCTCATTCTTTGCAGTCATCATACCTACTGGTATGTGTTGCGCCGCAGAACCCATCGAGAATCATGAACCTCTTGCTATCCGACGACTATTTGCTACAGGACTATCCAGAGAGCATTACAAACATCATTAGATCCGGCCATGCAACAATGTTGCGCTTCAACCGCAAGGGCGACTACCTGGCCTCGGGTCGCGGCGACGGTACTGTCGTCGTCTGGGACCTCGAGACCATGGGCGTCTCAAGAAAGCTTCGCGGACACAACAAGAGCATCACTTTTCTGAGCTGGTCGAGGTGCGGACGATACCTGCTGTCAACGTGCCAGGGCTGGAAGGCCATACTCTGGGATCTGCAGAATGGAAAGTGTTTGCGCCAAATACGATTTCGCGCGCCTGTATACATGGCCGAGCTGAATCCGTGGAACCAGTGAGTGAGTCTGGCTTATGCGCACGAGGTGAGGGTCGTTGTTGACACCATCTACCCAGTCTTCAGTTCGTCGCGTCGCTATTCGAACAGCAACCCGTCATGGTGGACATGACGGAGCCCGACCAAGTAATGCACGTCTTGCCGTCGGCGCCGAAACGGTCCAACGCTGAGGGCGATGCTGCCGTCAAAGAGAAGCAAGCAAAGGAAGACGCGAAGCAGATGACTACATCAGCCATATGGACGGCGGCTGGGGATCACATCATCGCCGGCACAAACAAGGGCCGCATCAACATCATCGACGCCAGGACCATGGACGTCATCTTCTCCGAGAAAGTCTGCGGAGGCGTCATCACGACGATGCGGATATCGGGCTCCGGCAGGGAACTTCTTGTCAACTCGCAGGACCGCATCATACGCACGTTTCGTATCCCGAACCTCTCGGTAGACGACCTGGATCTGGATACGGTGCAGTTACCGCTCGAACACAAGTTTCAAGATGTCGTCAACAAGCTATCGTGGAATCACGTTACGTTCAGCGCCACAGGCGAGTACGTGGCAGCATCGACGTATAACAACCATGAGCTGTACGTATGGGAGAGGAACCACGGCAGCCTGGTGTGCATGCTCAAGGATCCAAAGGAAGAGCAGGGGGTCATTGAGTGGCACCCGACGCGGGCACTACTGGCTGCCTGCGGACTGGAGACGGGACGGATATACATCTGGTCCGTCGTGAGTCCACAAAAGTGGTCGGCCCTGGCTCCGGACTTTGCCGAGGTAGAGGAGAATGTCGAGTATATGGAGCGCGAGGATGAGTTCGACATCTACGCGCAAGAGGAGCTGAGGCGACGTCGGCTCGATGCCGAGGACGAGCACGTCGACGTGCTGACGCTAGACCCGAGCAAAACTGATGACAACGACGTCGACGAGTTCCGCATGCCCATTCTGTTCAATCTTGGCGACAGCGACAGTGAAGATGAGTTTGTTGCCGTGTCGACCGGGACAATGCGGCGTCGGAGCCCCGGAGAGGGTCAAAGCGACGCCGACGCGATAGCGGACAACAGGAGAGGAGGCCCGGCCAGAGGAGGAGGAGGGGGAGGCGGCGGAAGCGGCGGCGGAGGCGGTGGTGGAGGGCGGAGCCGGAAGCGATGACGTCGGAGCCGAGGGAGGATCTGAAGGGAGGGAAGACACGCTTTTTACGGCGTGGGGATTGATTCGGCGACGCGGCCATGGTTCAACGAGGCAGAATGGGGGGGGGGGGTGGGTGGTGAGTGGTGACGCTTTGTCTGGGCCCGTGACGTGCGGAGTCGTCCTGTAAGAGCTACTTGTCCGGCAAACGCAGTTCCGCCTGTAGATCCCGCCACGACCGCTAAGGAGCCAGGTGCCCGATACCCGCTGCCTGAGGGCACCGCAGGGTTGTGTGTCGCAGGGGCTGCGCCTCCTCCCGATCAGGACTAGCGCTGCTTGCAACCAGGCTCTTTGCCTTTGCCTCAACTCCAGATTCTTCTCAGGCCGCCCTTCCAGCGGCGGTTCGAACCTCCCATCATCACAAAAATCTCTGCCTTCAAACGCCCACAACCATCACCAACGCGCGCCACCTCATCGTGCGCTGCGCTCCGAGAATCGGTCGAAGGCGCTTCGACTATCGACATCGCGTTTTTTTTTTTACTCTTGCTCCCCATCGATCCGGCCGACGACTGCTGACGAACCGGGCGAAGGGGATTTGCCCTTTCCCGCCCTGCCCTGGGCCCGTTTGGCCAGCGAGGGCGGGCGCGCCATCGCCATCGTCGGTCGCCAGCGTCGGGCCCCCTTCATCGCTCGATCGTATCCATTCGAAAGACTGTCTCTTATTGAGTCGTGCTGTATTGTTTTTTTTTTCTCTTAGGGAGCGGGCGGGCGGCATCTTCCCCCCAACCCGGACGTTTCCGCTTTACCGACCCGTCACTCACGCCTACCCGTCCTGGCAACGCTGACGGGATCGGCTCACCATGACAAACCTCTACTTCACCCACTCGAGCGCGCCGCTCAAAACGGTCGAGGAGATTCAGTTCGGCCTCATGTCGCCCGAGGAGATCAAAAACATGAGCGTCGCCCACATCCTCTATCCCGAAACAATGGAGGAGAACAAGACAAAGCCGCGCGATGGGGGCCTCAACGATCCGCTCCTCGGATCCATCGACCGGCAATTCAAGTGCAAGACGTGTAACCAGCCCATGGGCGAGTGCCCCGGCCATTTCGGCCACATCGAGCTTGCCAAGCCCGTCTACCATCCAGGCTTCATCAAGAAGGTCAAAAAGATCTTGGAGATTGTTTGCCATAACTGCAGCAAGGTGCTGGCCGATACTGTTAGTCTATGCTACTCTCTTCAAGGTTTGTTTGTCTCTTGATGGACGCTGACGCGTTGTCTTTTTTTAACAGAGCGACCCCGAGTTCGTCGCCGCCATCAACACCCGAGATCCCAAGCTGCGCTTCAGCCGCGTCTGGACCGTCTGCAAGAAGAAGAAGCGATGCGAAAACGAAGACCGGCAGAACAAGGATAAAGACGAGGATTTCGCGCCGGGTCTGAAGCAGCCTCTTGCCGTCGAAAACCACGGCGGTTGCGGCAACGTCCAACCTGTCGTGCGCCAGGCGGCCCTGCAACTCAAGGCCGGCTTCGACGTCGTCCAGGAGGATGGCCCGAAGAAGAAAGATACGGCGCCCATCACACCCGAGATGGCCCACAGCATTCTGCGGCGGATTTCCCTGGAAGACCTGCGCAACATGGGGCTCAACTCCGACTACGCCCGCCCCGAGTGGATGATCCTGACCGTGCTGCCGGTGCCTCCGCCGCCGGTGCGTCCTAGTATTTCTATGGACGGCACGGGAACCGGCATGCGGAACGAGGACGATCTGACGTACAAGCTCGGCGACATCATCCGAGCCAACGGCAACGTCAAGCAAGCCATCCGAGAGGGCTCTCCCCAACACATCGCCAAGGACTTTGAAGAGCTGCTGCAGTACCACGTTGCCACCTACATGGACAACGACATCGCCGGCCAACCTCGCGCCCTCCAAAAGAGTGGGAGGCCTGTCAAGGCCATCCGCGCCCGCTTGAAAGGAAAGGAGGGCCGCTTGAGAGGCAACTTGATGGGGAAGCGCGTCGACTTCTCCGCCCGAACCGTCATCACCGGCGACGCCAACCTCTCCCTCCACGAGGTCGGCGTCCCCCGCAGCATCGCCAGGACGCTGACATATCCCGAGACGGTGACGCCCTACAACATTGGCAAGCTGCATCAGCTCGTCGAGAACGGGCCCAACGAGCACCCGGGGGCCAAGTACGTCATCCGCTCCGACGGCACGCGCATCGATCTGCGGCATCACAGACGCGCGGCCCAGATCTCTCTCGAGTACGGATGGAAGGTGGAGCGCCACCTCATGGACGGAGACTATATCATCTTCAACCGTCAGCCATCGCTGCACAAGGAATCAATGATGGGCCACCGAGTGCGCGTCATGCCTTACTCGACTTTCCGGCTCAACTTGTCGGTCACGTCGCCTTACAACGCCGATTTTGACGGAGACGAGATGAACTTGCACGTCCCTCAAAGCGAGGAGACCCGCGCCGAGATTCGGGAGCTCTGCCTCGTGCCCAAGAACATTGTTTCCCCGCAGAAAAACGGGCCTCTCATGGGCATCGTGCAGGATTCCCTGGCTGGCGTCTACAAGCTTTGCCGGCGAGACACCTTCATTGACAAGGAGATGGTCATGAACCTCATGCTCTGGGTCCCCAACTGGGACGGCGTCATCCCTCCGCCGGCCATTCTGAAGCCGCGGCCGCGGTGGACGGGAAAGCAGATCATCAGCATGGTCATTCCGCAGGAGATTAGCCTCCACACCCCCGAGGGCGACTCGGACATTCCCCTCAACGACACCGGTCTGCTGATCCAGAGCGGTCAGCTCATGTACGGTCTCCTGAAGAAGAAGAGCGTCGGCTCCGCTGCCGGGGGCATCGTGCACCTGTGTTACAACGAACTGGGTCCCGATGGAGCGATGGCCTTTCTCAACGGCGTGCAGCAAGTGGTGACGTACTGGCTGCTTCACAGCGGCCACAGCATCGGCATCGGCGACACCGTCCCCGACAAGCAGACGATCGAGAAGGTCCAGGTTCACATCGACACGCAGAAGGCCGAGGTGGCCAGGCTGACGGCCCAGGCGACGGCCAACGAGCTGGAGGCGCTTCCCGGCATGAACGTCCGCGCTACGTTCGAGAACAAGGTGTCTATGGCGTTGAACCAAGCCCGCGACCAGGCTGGTACGACGACGCAGAAGAGTTTGAAGGACTCCAACAATGCCGTGACCATGGCCGAGTCCGGCTCGAAGGGCTCTTCCATCAACATTTCCCAGATGACGGCGCTGGTCGGGCAGCAGATTGTCGAGGGCAAGCGGATCCCGTTCGGGTTCAAGTACAGGACGCTACCGCACTTTACAAAGGACGACTACTCCCCAGAGGCCCGCGGCTTCGTGGAGAATTCGTACCTGCGCGGCCTCACCCCGAGTGAATTCTTTTTCCACGCCATGGCCGGTCGAGAAGGTCTCATCGACACGGCAGTCAAGACGGCGGAGACGGGATACATCCAGCGACGGCTGGTGAAGGCCCTCGAGGACCTCAGCGCGCGCTACGACGGGACCGTGCGTAACTCGCTGGGGGACATCATTCAGTTCCTGTATGGCGAGGACGGTCTGGATGCCATGTGCATCGAGAAGCAGAAGCTAGGGATCCTGAAGATGTCTGACGCGGCGTTCGAGAGAAAGTACCGGCTGGACCTGGCCAACCCGCCCGAGTGGTTCAAGACGGATTATGAGTACGGCAACGAGCTCACGGGCGACAAGGCCTCCATGTCCCTGCTGGACGAGGAGTGGGAGGCTCTGCGCCGCGATCGGAGGGAGACACGGCTGATCAACCGGCCCAAGATGGGCGAGGAGATGATGCAGCTGCCGCTGAACATTGGGCGGATGATCGAGACGGCCAAGCGCGTCTTCAACGTCAAGGCGACGGACCGCAGCAACCTCCGTCCGTCGGACGTGATCCCTGCGGTACAGAGCGTGCTAAGGAACATGAAGATTGTGCGAGGCACGGATCACATCTCTGAGGAGGCGGACAGGAACGCGACGATCCTGATCAAGGCCCTGCTGCGGTCCCGGCTGGCATTTAAGGAGATTGTCAAGGAGCATCGGCTGAACAAGCTCGCGTTCGACCACGTGCTGGGCGAGCTGCAGAGCCGCTGGGACCGGTCGTTTGTCAGCCCCGGCGAGATGGTGGGCGTGCTGGCGGCGCAGTCGATCGGCGAGCCGGCGACGCAGATGACGCTGAACACGTTCCACTTTGCGGGTGTGTCGTCGAAGAACGTGACGCTGGGCGTGCCTCGGCTGAAGGAGATCCTCAACCTCGCGAAAGACATCAAGACCCCTAGCATGGCCGTCTTTTTGAACACGACGTTGGGGAAGCAGGAAGAAGCCAAGAAGCTGCGGAGCTTGGTCGAGTACACGAACCTACGATCCATCACGTCGGTGACGGAGATCTACTATGACCCAGACATCCAGGCGACTAGGATAGCCGAGGATATGGACATGGTGGAGTCGTACTTCTTGATACCGGACGAGACGCAGGACACGCTCGACCAACAGTCTCGATGGCTCCTGCGCATCACGCTAGATCGACAGAAGCTCCTGGACAAGGAGATCAGGATCGACGACGTGGCGCAGCGGATCAAGGAAGAGTACCCCAACGACCTGGCCATCATCTTCAGCGACAACAATGCGGACGAGCAGGTGATTCGCATCCGCACGATCAAGCAGGATGACGGCAAGGACGAGGGCGGGGCGGAGAAGCGGATCGAAGACGACGTGATGCTCAAGAGGCTCGAGGCTCACCTGTTGGACACACTGACGCTCCGCGGCGTGCCCGGCATAGAGCGTGCCTTCCTTACGAAAGGAACGCGCCTCGTGGAGTCGGCGGACGGGTCGGAGCTGGCGATCAAGGACGACGCGCGATGCACGCAGTGGTATCTGGATACTAGTGGTTCCGCACTACGTGAGGTGCTCGCGGTGGACGGGGTGGACCCGACGCGAACGTACACCAACGACCTGTGGCAGATTGTCGAGGTGTTTGGGATCGAGGCGGCGCGGTCGGCGCTGGTCAAGGAGCTGACCAACGTGCTGGCGTTTGACGGGTCGTACGTCAACCACCGGCACATTGCGCTGCTGACGGACGTGATGACGTACCGGGGCACCATCTCGGCGGTGACGAGGCACGGGATCAACAGGGCGGACACGGGGGCGCTGATGCGGTGCTCGTTCGAGGAGACGGTGGAGATCTTGCTGGAGGCGGCGGCGACGGGTGAGCTCGACGACTGCCGGGGCATCTCGGAGAACGTGATGCTGGGGCAGATGGCGCCGATGGGCACGGGCAACTTTGACGTGTTCCTGGACCCCAAGATGCTGGAGACGGTCATCTCGGACAACTCGCGGATGGGGCTGATGCCGGGGATGCCGGCCAAGGAGGGCGAGGCGGAGGGCGCGGCGACGCCGTACGACACAGGGTCGCCGATGGCGGACTCTGGCTACATGAGCCTCAGCTCGCCGGCGGCGGGCAACTTCTCGCCGATCCAGGGCGCGAGCTCGGACGCGCAGACGGGATTCGGGACGGAGTACGGCGGCGGCGGCGGCGGAGGAGGAGGAGGAGGAGGAGGAGGAGGAGGAGGCGGAGGCTTCGGCGGGATCGGATCGCTGAGCCCGTACCAGCCGCGCGGAGCGGCGAGCCCGTTTAACACGTCGCCGACGTCGCCGTTCGGGCCGGGCATGGGGGCGGGGGGCTATTCGCCGTCGTCGCCCAGCGCCGGGTACTCGCCGACGTCGCCGCTGATCGACGGCGGGCGTTACGCGGCGGCGTCGCCTTCGTTCAGCCCGTCGTCGCCGTCGTTTTCGCCGACGTCGCCGATGCTGCGGCCGACGAGCCCGGCGAGCCCCAACTACAGCCCGACGTCGCCGAGCTACTCGCCGGCGTCGCCTTCGTCGCCGCGACACTACTCTCCGACGTCGCCGGCGCAGTTCAATTCGCCGACGTCGCCGAGCTACTCGCCGGCCAGTCCCAGCTACAGCCCGGCGTCGCCTAACCTGCACGGCGGGGCGGGAGGAGCCACGTCTCCGAACTACTCGCCGGCGTCGCCGTCGTGGTCGCCGACGTCTCCGGAGGCCTACTCGCCGACGAGCCCGGGCTTCTCGCGGAGTCCGGGTAATCAGCAGTCGCCGACGAGCCCGAGCTACTCGCCTACGTCGCCGTCCTTTTCGCCGAGGACTCCTGGGCCGGGCTCGTCTGGCAATCAGTAGTAAGTTTGACGTCTTTTTGGGGGCATGTTTTTTTTTTCTTTTGTACTTGATGGCTGACGGTGATGATTGTCTAGTTCGCCCAGTTCGCCTGCCAACGACTGATTTTGCGTTGTTTCTTTCTTCCTACAAAGGAAGGAAAGACGAAAGGCCGAAAGGGAGACTGTTGTCTTGGTTTTCTCCCTCGGAGAGTTGTTCTTTTTATTCATGATTCTTGTGTTTTCGCTGCTGCTTTTAGGCCGGCAGAGGGGGAACTCGGCGGTCATGCTGACAGGTTCCGTTGTGGCTCATGATAGAAGCCAGGGAACGATTTCAAAGGTGTCTGGTAGAAACGAAGGGAGTTGGGTTTTTGTTGTGTGATATTGCCGTACAGGCGAAGAGAGAAGAAAGAAAGAAGAAGAGAGGCAAAAGACGAGACGAGGCGAGATAAAATTAAGTCAATGATATTGAAAAAAAAAAGAGAGAGAGAGAGAGAGAGAGAGAAGAAGTACAACGAAGGGGGTTCTTGTCTTGCGGGATTGAACTGTACAGTAACAAACAGTGGGAATTGAATGTTGGTTGAAGTGAAGTGAAGAAGTGAAGTGAAGTGAAGAAGTGAAGTGAAGTGAAGTGAAGTGAAGTGAAGTAAAGTGAAGTAAAGTGAAGTGATGAGAAGGCGGGTTGAGTTGAGGGAGTGAAGTGAAGTAAGTGGTTGTTTTGGGTGGCGTACATGTGTAAGTATGTATGTACGTATGTGTATAAATGTGTATTTTGTATGTATGTATGTAGATGATGGGCTACAGCCTACGGGGAAGCCGAGGCGGGGGATTTTTGTGGATGGAAAAGGCTTGTTGATATTTGCTTTGTTGCCGATGGTTCTTGGTCTATCTCGATGATGGTACGTGTAGATTTTGTGTCTACCCATCTACCTAAATATGTATGTACTGTATAGAATTAGTAGCGGAGAGACGGGGGGAAGGGAAGGGAGTTGGACGAGACGAAGTCGGGGCAGGGGGTGTCACGTGAGCCGGGAGATGGAAATTAAGCTGAGGGTAAATTTGTGTTCTCTTTGCTGGGTCTGGGTTTTGGGGGGGGGGGAGAAAAGGGCAGGGGGGTTTTTTCTTTTTTTTTTTCCTTTTTCTTTTTATTTTTTTCGGAGTTTGCCGGATTTGGTTTTTTGCTTTTGTTTTTGTGAATGGTTTGGGGGTCGTTGAAGCGGTGGTGGTGGGTTGTTGATTTAGAGGGATGGCGATGGAGATACTTCCTGCATATGTATGTATGTATGTGTTATGCACGGCAGCGGCTCTTATAGGGCCTATTATCTGAGCATCTCTACATCTCTACATCTCTACATACATACATATGAATGTACGGACTTTTGAGTGCTAGAGCTGCGTCTGTGATACTATGTATGTATGTACATACAGTACTATAGTTGTGAATGGACTGGATTATACGACGTTAGATCTGGCGTGGTGGTTGATATAATGGACTATGAAACTGTATGCATGTGTACATACAGGAGCATACACATACCATCATGACCAGCACCTAGACCTAGATAAGGTGCCATAGCTGGGGAAACGAACGAAGGGTAAAAAAGAATCGATGGATTGATTGATATAAACCCCCCTTCCCATCTCCGACTCACTTCCCTTTTTTCCCCTTCATGTAGCCAGTTAACTAACTAAAAAGCGTCCTCCTTTCCCACGTCGAGCATCTATCTCTCCATCATTCACTTCTTGGCCTTGGGACACTCGTTTCGCTTGCAGTGTCCGACCCAGGTTTGGGTCCCCTGGTTGACTATCTTGCTGCAGCTGCAGGTCGGTCTGTTGCTTGCGTGTTCGACGACGCAGCCGCAGAGGGAGTAGCGTTCGGTGGAGAGCCAGACGCACATTGTTGCTGTTGGATTTTGTTTTCTTTTCTTTCTTCTTAAGCTTTAGTTTGTGACTTTTTTTTTTCTCTTTGTTTGATCTGTTTTTTTTTTGGCTTGGTTGATGGCGAAGATGAGATGATGGATGGTCTGGATGAGATGATCTGAGAGGGATCAACGAACGGGACTGCTGGATTATATTTATATAGAGATGGACGTGTGAAGACAACAACGACGACCGTTTGCCCGCGGACGAGTGAATCCATCAACATACGGACAGTCCGAGAAGAAAGCGCGCCAACCGGCTCTTTTTTTTCCTCTCATCATCGTTTTTGCCGACGGCGGAATCGTTTTCCTGTTTGCCCTCGAATCCACGCCGGAGCATCCGGATGTATCTCAGCCTTTCGTGCGTTCTTTTCTTTTTTTTTGGCCGTGCTTGCTTTTTGGGGCCGCTTCTTCTCTCTCTCTCTCCCCTGCCGAAGCGAGGCCTAACATACATTACATTACATACATACATACATATGTAATGTTCTGTATGTATGTATGTATGCAGGCCTTGAGTTATACACATTTGCGTATCCCATCTGTCTTGTCTGTCTGTCTGTTCTTTCTTAAGGAGACGGACGGAGGCTGCCGCTTCCGTTCCGGCCGGGTGCTGACTGGGCCTGGGCCTGAGCCTAAAAAAATACCACTACCACTACCACTACCAGGTAC
>LKCN02000007.1:4185289-4196307 GCA_001633055.2 Ophiocordyceps polyrhachis-furcata BCC 54312
CCCCCCCAAATGCTCCCCCAGCTCAACTCGATAGCCTCTCCCTCTTTATTCCCATAGCTCCATCTCTACAGCTCCTTACAAGGAGCCCCCCCCCCTTGCATCTATCCTCCTAGTGGCCTTCCTCTTCAGCGGCCCAGCATGGCTCGCCAGTCGGAGACGACGCCGCTCTTCCAGACGGTCCGTGTCGGCCCCCATCCGAGGCGCTATCCGCATCAAACGTGCCGTCGCTTCTGTACAATCGCCTGCTCTTCGCTTCTCATCACCGGCTTCTTGTACTTTCTCATCCACGCCTTCTTCGTCTGGCCTCATCACTATCATCACAGTCCGCGCAGTCGATACTCTCTTGCTAATCGCAAGTCCTTAAGCCATGAGCGGCTCAAGTCCATCTTGTTCAACACTCCCTCTACCGATAAACTGGAAGAATGGAGTCGCTACTACACGTCTGGGCCTCATCTTGCCGGCAAAAACTACTCCCAGGTACTACTCGCATACGAGAAACATCTCTTTTTGTCGCTGCTGACCTTCGTCGGGTCCCTCTAGGCGGAGTGGACCATGGACAAGTGGCTGGGCTGGGGCGTCCAGGCCAGCATCGTTTCATATGACACGTACATCAACTATCCCGTCGACCACAGTCTCTCCCTTTTGATGCGTTCCGGCGATGCCGACTCATGGGACGTTAAATTCCAGGCGTCACTGGAAGAGGACGTTCTGTCGGACGATAGCACGACGGCGCTCGGCGACAGGATTCCCACATTCCACGGCTACTCCGCCAGCGGCAATGCCACGGCCTCCTTCGTCTTCGTCAATTACGGCACCTATCAAGACTACAACGACCTGCTCGACGCTGGTGTCAAGCTCGAGGGCAACATCGCCATTGCCCGCTATGGGGCCAATTTCCGAGGTCTCAAGATCAAGCGAGCGCAGGAACTCGGCATGGTAGCTGTCATCATCTACAGCGACCCGGGAGACGATGGTGAAATGACGGAGAAGAATGGCTACGATTACTATCCCAACGGCCCGGCTCGCAACCCTTCAAGCGTGCAGCGTGGGAGCGTGCAGTTCCTCAGCATCCGCCCTGGGGACCCGTAAGATTCCCACACTTGACTCTACCCCTTGTTGTTTTACGCAGATCGACCCTTGTATTCTACTTTTTCTGACTCCATAAGCAAAGGTCTACCCCTGGCTACCCCTCCAAACCAGGAGTTCCTCGTGCGCCGGTGAATGACGCGACGCCGTCAATCCCTTCGATCCCCATCTCCTACGCCGACGCCATCCCCATCCTCAAAGCTCTCAATGGGCATGGACCCAAGGCCGCCGACCTCGGCAACGATTGGCGCAAGAATCTCGGCCTCGGCTACAAGGGCGTCGAGTACGGTGTTGGCCCTTCGCCTAAAGACGTGGCGTTGAACCTCTCAAGCCAGCAAGACTACACCATCACGCCGCTGTGGAACGTCATCGGCGTCGTCAACGGGTCGATACCGCATGAAGTCCTCGTGGTGGGTAACCATCGGGACGCGTGGATCGCAGGCGGCGCTGCCGATCCGAACAGTGGCTCAGCTGTCCTCAACGAGCTCGTCCGCGGCGTGGGAAAGGCAGTCGAGGCCGGATGGAAGCCCCTTCGTACCCTCGTCTTCGCGAGCTGGGATGGAGAGGAGTACGGGCTCATCGGAAGTACCGAGTGGGTGGAAGAGTATGTTCCCTGGCTCTCGACCGCAAGTGTCGCCTACATCAATGTCGACATCGGCGCCGCCGGACCTGATTTCCAGACCGCCGCCGCCCCCCTTCTTCACCAGGTTCTCCGAGCCGCTTCCAAGGCGGTGCCGTCTCCTAACCAGACGGTCGAGGGACAGACGGTAGGAGACGTATGGGACGGTCATATCAGCACCATTGGCAGCGGCAGCGATTTCACCGCCTTTCAGGACTTTGCCGGCATCCCCTGCATCGACATGTCCTTTAAGAATGGACCCAAATCGGCCGTCTACCACTACCACAGCAACTACGATAGCTTCCACTGGATGCAACAGTTCGGCGACCCGGGCTTCGCATATCACAAGGCCATGGCCCGTCTCCTAGGCGCCCTCGTAGCCGAGCTCAGCAACACGATCGTCATTCCCTTCGGTGCAGCAGACTACGCCAACGCCCTGATAAACTATCTCGATCAGGTCAAAGACAAGCTCGGCTCCTCCTCAGCATCGTCATCTGAATATTCACCCCCGGCGAAAGGTAGCGCCGACGCCCTCAGCGAAAGCCTAAGGGAGCTGCGCCGGTCTCTGGAAGACCTTCGCGTCAAGTCAACCGGCCTGGACGAGCGGGCTGCATGGGCGAATCGCAGGCTCGAGGACGGAGTACCCTGGTGGAACGTCATCGGCAAGATCCGGCTCTGGATCACCATCGCCAACGTCAACGCTCATTATAAATTCTTCGAGAGGGCTTTTCTCTTCGAGCCTGGTCTTGATAATCGCAGTTGGTTCAAGCACGTCGTTTTCGCTCCGGGTCTTTGGACTGGTTACGCTGGAGGTGAGTATTTTTTTTTTTTTTTGCCTCTCTTCCCCCTTTTTGCACACTCACCCTTTCTTTCTACGAGACCAGAAGGGAGAAGGAGAGGATTGTTGTCCGCTGCCGCTGACGTCTCTTGTAGCTGTCTTCCCAGGCTTGATGGAGAGCATCGACGCTCGAGATTATAACAATGGCCTCAAGTGGGCGGGTATTATCGAGCGCTGTGTCTGGCGTGCTATCCGCAGCATTGAGTGAACGAGTTATACGTGTATATATGTTGATTTACTAGTCGGAGGAGTTCTCAGTTTGAAGCGTTCTTGGATAGCAGCCATGCCGTTCTTTTTCATCACTTCGGGCTTCCATGTTGCCCCTTTTCACCAGGGCTTTCGTGTAGGAAGGTGAACGAGAGGGAGAGGGTATTCGATAAATTACCTGTCATTTACTTGCGCGGTGACTCTAGACTCAGAGACTCCTGTCCTCGTCACCAATGGCAACATGTATATGCCGCCTTTCATCTGCTATATCTACTTTTACTCGACAGAAAGTTACTACAGCCCTTCGCTGACCGAATGAAACTAGCATGTAAGGTTGAAGGTGGACCCCTGTCGCGATATAAGCCCTCTTCTCAGACCGAGCGAGGACTGAGCCTCGAAACAAACCCGCACCCGAAAGAAGGGCCACAAAAGGGGGGGGGGGGGGGTTGCAAGGAAACAGACGCTAGAACTTGTAAACCTGATCCTTGCTATAGCCGAGCTCCTTAAGAGCACCGGTGAGCTCGCCCTGATCCTTCGGGCTGGTCTTTCCACCGGAAACAGCCTTCATGAGGCCCGGCGGACCGCAGACGAAGACCTTGATATTCCCATCTTTAGGCTCGGGCAAGACAGACTTGAGAAGATCCTTGGTGATGAATCCCGTGGCGCCACCCCACTTCTTCCCCTTGGGAGCCTTGTCAAGGACGTAAAACGCACGGAAGCGTTGCGGATACGTATTCTCAAGCTCGACTAGCTCTTTACGGAGGAGTATGTCCTCTTCGGAAACGTTGCCGAAGACGAGCGTCACTTTGGTCTTGTCGTTGGGGTTGCTGAAGATGGTGCGGATGAGTTGATACATGGGCGTTATGCCGGTTCCGCCGGCGACGAGGCCGATGTGCTCGTGCTTGTTCTCGGACCAGGGGTATTTGGGGAGGGGACCTTTGAAGTCGAGGCTTTGGCCGGGTTGCATGTCGTGAAGGTATGAACTCATGGGGCCTCCGGAGTATTTCTTGATCAGGAGGTCGATGTGACCTTGGTCATCTGTTTCCCACCCCCCGGGACTGTCAGAGAGAGAGAGAGAGAGAGAGTAATTGCAGAAGATGGGGAAGGGGAAGAAACCTTCATCGCTGACGGGTGTATAAGGCCGTACGGTAGGCTTCTCATCGCCCTCACCCTTAAACTTCGTTAAGACGGCGCTGGCAACGTGCAAGCCAGAGACCATGTCACCCTCCGGAAGCTCGAAGCGAAAACGCTTAGTGTTATGGTTCACCGTCTCGACGTCCGTCAGCTTCAACGAGACGAATCCCTGATCGCCGCCGGTGAGGGCCGCCTTGGTCGCTCTTCCTCCGCCGCCGCTGCCCGTCGCTTGCTTGACCTTGGCCGCAGCCTTTTGCGCCGCGCTGTCGCCCGCCATGTACCAGTAGCAGCCTCCGACGGCGAAAGCGGCGCCGGCGAGGTAGAGCCATGGGGAGGACGAGTTGGTTGCTTTCCCTTGGCTGCTGCTGCCGCCATTCTCGCTGCTGGTGCTGCTAGTAGTAGTGGTAGTAGTCGCAGACGGCTTCTTCGCGCTAGGTTCGGTGGTGGCGTAGCGGCGAGCGTGCTATATCCGAGAACGTAGCAAAGAGGCGTCAGAAAATGAGATGGCTCGAGACGGTGAAGCAGAGACGAGGACGAGGACGAGGCACGAAGAGGAGTGGGTGGACGGGCGGGTGGTGAAAGAGCTTACCGTCCTAAGCGGCTGAGCCGCGCGGAAAGCAGTTCGAGTAAACATTGCGAATTGGCTCGTGGGGGAAAGAATGGATGATGATGGTGATGACGGTGGTGGTGATGGTCGTTGCGCGAGTGCGATTAACAAGCTGCCCCGATAATCGTACGACGTCAAATCACGTGCCATGACGTGGCATCCTTATCGGGACATGAGCTTTATTTCCCTCGTCTCATCCTCCAGTCCCAGCTCCCCAGCAAAGAGAAGAAGACAAGTCGACGAAGCTACCTGGGTAGGGAGGTGGTGGGAAAGTAAGAACAACGAGGGAAAAGCATAACAAGGCCTATCTTCATCAGTCACTTGCTCCTAACAAACCCTTCCCATCCGAGAAGCCATTCGACAACTCCGCTCATCCCTATCAGTAAACCTCCCTTATTTTCTTCCCCCTATAACATGTATCATGTCGACGCCATGAGCCGCCTTGCCCTTCCCATCAACCCTCATCAGCTCGAGCGTGCTGCCTTGTAGATGATCAAAGTACACGTATCCAGCCCCTCCGATTCAAAAGAGACGACGACCGGAACAACCCGTCTTCTCGACATCCATGGGCTCCAACTTGCTCTTGTGTCGGATGAGACCGTTTAAAGCAGCCCACATGTAGCGGCTGCTGACACTCGTGCCTCGCCACAGTCTGACAATAATCTGATAAGACGGCGGACCGCCTCTGGGATATGCCTACCGGTCCGACTTCGTCGTCTCCCCAGCATTGCAGTCTGTCTTCGCCTCTGCTGAACCCGCTTCTTCCGTCGTCGTCGTCGTCGTCGTCGTCGTCGTCGTCGCTGCCGCATCTTCTGTGCATGCATCATCCGTCGCGGCCGCTTTCGAACCAGTCTCCTGGCTTGTCTCCACCTGATCCCCCTCCTGCTTCGGGCCCGACTCCTGACTTCCCCGTCGGGCGGACCCAGCCTCGCCGTGCTGCGCAAGCGTCGGCGTGTTCGCTTGGCTTCCTCCTCTCTGCCCGTGATAATGGATGACTTGGGGAGGAGCCTGTCCCGCTTGAATGCCCAGCTGCTCTGTGGGGTAAGGATTCAGGTCCTTGCTCGAGGTCGAAAAGACGGACACCACCGGCTGATGATAACCGTTGGCGGCATGACTCCCTGCTTGCTGCGGACCCTCCTTGTTGCCGTGTTCTGCCTGTGTGGGCGTGCCGGCCTCGACGGTGGGGGAAACCACTCCGTCGCCGACCTGGCCGGTGAGGCTATTCATGCCTCCCTCGATGTCTCGTAGTAGCCTGACGTATTCCTCGGGTACGAGGCCGCTCTCCTGCGTTTTTGGGTCCTCAGCCACCAGCCAACCCTGGCCGTGGCGGTACGAAACCCAGATAATTTGACCCTCGACTAGTGGCAGCTCATTTTCGTTCTCTCGCTCAAAGTCGAAGAGCGCGACGGCTTTGCCGTGAAACTCCTCGTCCGGGGACGTGATGGTGAATTGGTAGTCCCTAGAGTACCGAGACTGGTCCTCCTCGTGATAGCCCGGCGACGACGGACAGCTGGAGTCGCCCGAGGCGTAGTCTTCCTTAGAGCCGGCTTGCCGCAGGTCGGGTGCATAATGATAGCTCCGGCTCTGCCTCGGCTGGTCGGGGGGGTAAGTGACCAAACCGCCTCCCGGACCGTTGGCCTCGCCCCCTTGGCTCACATAGTACTGCTCGCTCCCATCCTCGTTGCGGCCGACGAAGTAAACCGTCTCGTTGTAGGCGGGCGAGCTCATCAGGTTCGATGATGGATGGTCGAGGTCACTGCTGGTTCTCGGTCTGCTGGCGCCCGAGGCGGTTGACTTGTGCTTCCGATGGCGAGTCGCAACAACAGGGCTCTGAAGGTCGTCGTCCTCGCTATAAGGAGGGCCGTCGCCGAACTGAATCGGCGGGATGTCATTGGCATGGCTCAGGGCATCGGCGGCGGCCCGGGCGTCGGAAGGCTTCAACTGATCCCATGATGTGGGCGGGTCCGATAGCCTCGTGTGCTCGCTGGCGGGTGTGTTCAAGTCGGAAGGGGGGCCGGACGGCTCGGGCGGGGGCCCATAGTGCATCGGATGGTTGACGGGGTAGGCGAAGTCGCGGACGAGCGTATACAAAGAGCTCGAGGGTTGCATCGGAAAGACGGGCGATTGCGGTCGCGACCGAGCCTGGTACTGCGAAAGCCTGTTCTTGGGGGCGTAAGAAACGGACCAGGGCCGTCGCGATGCCGTCAGAGTTGTCAGGGTAGGTAGGGATTGGTTGTGAGTAGGGGGAACAGAAGCGTCGAGGGGTAGGGAGGTGGTCGAGTACGAAGTCTCCGTCATTGCCATTTCACGATGGCCGCGAGCCGGAGAAGAAAAGCCGCCGTGCCGAGAATCGTCGCGCGCAGACGGGGAGCCCGCGGCGGACGAAGCGACGCTGCAAGACGTCGTCTGGCGAGGGCTCGCCAGCAGGGCCCAACAGCAGCCAGCCGAAACAGCGCAATAGGCGGTTGAGGCGAGAGGCGGAGCCAACAGACAGGGGCAGAGGAGGAGGAAGACGGGTAACTTGTAAGGGAAACGTTGGCCAGGCGATGTGCCGGAGCGCCACGCACGCCCGAGGAGTATCACAGCGCCTTAGTGCTTGAGGGGGGCCGTTGGGAGGGGAGTAGAAGAAGCGGTCGAAAGCGAAGCGATATTCGAAGCTAGACGGTAGTGGCGAAGCGGCAAGCTGAAGGAAGGGCCTGTGCCTATTCGTCCTAGCCCGGCAGGGAAGCGCGAAGGACAGAGGGAATAGCCGTACGGATACTTGTCGAGGGTACGGATATGCGTTGCGATAATCGCATGTGCAGGAAGGTGCGTACCAGGTATGTGCGGATATGTGGCAATGCGAAGCGCGCCGTGGCAGGGGGAATGAATCAAGAAGCAGAGAGAGTGTACGAGTATGTATGGAAGAGGGAAGGGGAAAAAAAAAACATTCCCGCCCTCTGCCTCGGGCCGGGAGGAGGGGGGGGGGGGGAAGGGAAGCAAAGGCGTGGGGACGGACGCTTCCCCCAAAGAGACAGACAGCTTGTGAGATAGGACAGTGGAGACGGGGGGTTCTACGAAATACTGCTAACACATTCGCACACGTGCAGGACTCGTTGTATGTATGTATTTGTGTGTCTATGGGATGATACTATAACCGGGCAGCATGTACGGATAGAGGTAGGTGGTAGGTATGGATGAATCTGCAAGTGCAAAATTAGCACAATAAACCCGCTGCGCCTCGAGTCCATGCTGGAGCCTTGCCGGCGCTGGTCGGGGCGAGGGGAAAAAGCCGCATCGAGGTACCGCGGTTACTTAGTGCCGGCCCACGCTTCAGAGTCATGGATGGATGGATGGGGGCCACGATCAACTACTCACGTTCAACAACAGCGAGTCAGACGAATTGAGTTGTATGTACATATGTATTAGTATGTATGATGTATGCATGTATATAACTCGTGTGTGCCTATATTGTAAGATATGGACGACGACGGCGACGACGACGACGAAGACGACGACGCTGACAGCGACGACGACGACGACGACGACCAAGCTGACAACGACGCTGACAACGACGCCGACGCCGACACCGACGCCGACGCCGTCACCGACGACGACGACGACGACGACGACGACGACGACGACGCTGCTGAAACGTCAAGGATGAGACGGTGGCCACGTGAATCAACTTTTTCCTTCTTTTCTTCCTTTTCGATGCGGTGAGCCTGTCGTTGCCCAGAAAGAGGGCGGCAAGACTATTTTTAGCGACCCATCCCCTCTTGTGTTTCACCTTCAGGGTCAGCCCGTCCCAGCCAATGACATATTCAACGTCGACGAGCGTTTGCCGCCGAAAATCATGGCGGCAGAATGCCCGGATGACCATCCTGTCTCGGAGGGGGGCCCTGACGCCCTGTAATGCCCGCGTGCGGATACAATAGCCGCGCACAGTCTTCAGATTACGTGAGCCAAGCTTCTCATGCCGAAGCTTAGCCGTCGACGCGACGCATTCGCAACCCTGAACCAAGCCTTTTTTTTCTTCCCCCGTCTTCGACACCCATCGAGGGCTTTATTGCCCACTCAGCTGCGCATGTCCATCGGACGAGCCTCAATATTTAAAAAAAACAAGGGTAAGCCTCGCTCACTGACACTGCGCCGGCCCCTTTCGTGATGAGCATGTTTATTGGAGCTGTCTGAACCATGTTGGTTGATAAAAAAAACACGTTACCTTTTTCTCTCTGATCCTGACTGCCCCTTCACCTCTGTTCCTTTACATCTCCTCAGGCACAAGCTGACACATGTCAGCTCCCAATTTCTGTCGTCGTCGACTCTGAATAATGCCCACCGCGAATCTTCCGCCTCGCAGCGTAACAGTCTCGAGATGGAGGCGGTGAATGGTTCTGTGCCAAATGGCTCCGAAGAGACGCAAGGACCCTTCAAACTCAAGTTTTGCACCGTTTGTGCCAGCAATCAGAATCGGTAAGAACGTCATCGTTGTTTTCGTAGCAATCGTCAATCGTTGACGAGAGCCTCAGGTCCATGGAGGCCCACCTCCGGCTCTCACAAGCCAATTATCCCGTCATCTCCTTTGGAACAGGGTCTCTGGTCCGGCTGCCCGGGCCGACTATTACGCAGCCCAACGTCTATCAATTTAACAAGACATCGTACGACAGCATGTACAAGGAACTCGAGGCCAAGGACCCTCGTCTGTATCGGAATAACGGTATCCTCAACATGCTGGACAGGAACCGAGAGGTCAAATGGGGTCCCGAGAGATGGCAAGACTGGGCTGTAGGCCTCCCACGCCTGCAACACGCCAAAGATCGCGGATTCGAGGGCACCGAGGGCGGTGTCGTCGATGTCGTATTCACGTGTGAGGAGCGCTGCTGGGATGCCGTCGTCGACGACCTCCTCAACAGAGGCTCCCCGCTGAACCGGCCCGTCCATGTGATCAACGTTGATATCAAGGATAATCACGAAGAGGCACATGTAGGCGGCCAGGGTATTCTCGACTTGGCCAACTCGCTCAACGCTGCGGCAGTGGAGGAACGGGAAGCCATGGGATCGGCCACGTTTGACAGCGGCAACCGTGCCAGTTTTGACGAGCGAGTGCCGGAAATTATTGGGGCCTGGCAGGAACGATGGCCTCATCTGCCGGCGACGTGGACGCTGGCCTGGTTCTGATGGTCTCGGCCGAAGCCAATACAAGGAACGGACGCGTCTCGGCACGGTGGGAAACGCGCCAGAAAGATGGGTCCTATTGATGACACGGCGCCGAGCGATGAGGGATGACTTTTTTAGGGGGAGGGGAGAGGGAGGTGGAGGGGGAGGGGGAATCGTCTGACGGGCTGTCGATGACACAACCCCCGACGCCTATCATGCCCAAAAGACCCTGGAATAGCCGACCCCTGCTGCAGGTAGTTGCGAACAGAATGTCATGCATATGGCAGCGACTATGCGTGCGGACTAGCAGAGAGTTGATAATCTTCCCATGTCTCGCGGCTGAAGCACGAAGATGAGATGAGATGAGATGAGATGAGAGGGCAAGATGAGGAGGTAGAGGAGTCTCGAGACACGATCGAGGTCGGACGGACACTAGGAGTGTAAGAGTCATTGCAGGCAGATCCCGCAGGCCTAGTGCCGCGATAGTGTCCAGATGAAGGTAAGGGGAGACGCAGGACGGAAGAAGTGACACATACGGATACCAACATGCCCATGTAGGCATAGGCGAGGTGGCGCCCTGCACGCAGGCATGAGATGTCGGGGTCAATTGAAGTGTGCTTTCTGCCTATTATATGTAGAACTAGTACAGTAGGTATAGCATGGAGACGGGCGACGGGCGACTGGTAGTGGTAGGTAGGTGGGCGATTAATTGGACGCAATTTGAGTGCGAAGCGGTCGTTGACGAGCGCACACACACAGAGGGGCAAGGAAGGAGAGACAACAGGAGTGTGGGAAAAGAGTTACCTACCTAGCTAGCCGCTGAAGAGTCCGCCGTCAGTTGTCATTTTTGCCCTTCTTTTCTTACTCTCAGCCAAGGCATAGGATCTTTGATACAGGTCGAGTCCCTTACATACATACAATCTACTGGGCATAGGCAATGCAGTGCTGCCCAGGATAGACCTGGCAAGGCAAAAGGCATGTGAGGTAGGATTTCGGCACAGCTTATGCTCGATACTAGGCGAAAAGGAGAAAGGCGAAGAAATCATTCACGTCCGTTTCTATTGTTTACTACTAGTACTCTATGAATGGCGGTCGGTATCTGTCGGTATCAAACAAAAGGAGGGGGGAAGGGTGAGACTTGGAAGCGAGGAACTAGAGGTAATTATGTGTGTACTAGGTAGGTAGGTAGTAATAAATAGACGACAGGACGGAGAACCGGGGGGGGAGAAGAGGGGGGGGGGAGAGAAGGGGGCGAGAGAGGGAGAGAGATAGTGAGAGAGAGAGAGAGAGAGAGAGAGTGAGAGAGACGGAGAAAAGAGAGAGAGAATTGTGGTGGAAATAAGCTTCGGAGGTATCCTCTGGCAGCATTCCGAACTGGCGAATGAATG
>LKCN02000007.1:4206348-4226628 GCA_001633055.2 Ophiocordyceps polyrhachis-furcata BCC 54312
AGAGAGAGAGAGAGAGAGAGAGAGAGAGAGAGAGAGAGAGAGAGAGAGAGAGAGAGAAAGAGAGAACAAGGGGAGGGAGAAGGGGGAGAAGAGAGAAGCGGGTTGTTTGGAAGCGAGAGGGAGAAAAAAGGGATTCACGGGAGGAAGAAGAGCCGACGAGATAGAAGGCAATTGGAATTGACAACAAAAAAAAAGGGGAGATGGGTAGGTAGATAGACAATGACTTTGTGAGGACGCGTCGTGAAGCGTGGGGGAAGAAGTAGACACTAACAAACAGGCATTGTTTCCATTCCGAAGTTGATGTTGTTTCTCGATACCTCTAGTATTATATACATAACTACAGCATACATCTTGCATAGGTAGGTAGGTAGGTAGGTAGGTGAGCACGAATGGAAGTTTGATACGCGAGAAGAAAGACAGTCAGTTTGGTTTGGCGGATCATGGTGTTGCCGGTTTATGCCACATGCATGCATACATACATACATACATACATACATTTTACGAGGAGAGGGAGGGAAGGGGGATTTATTGTTACCACTAATAGTAATACCACATACATACATACATACACACGTAGAACTTGTATGTATGTATAGTATTGTGCAGGGATGGGGAGACGGAGAGGGAAGAGTGTGAATGAAAAGGGGGTTTTTGTTTTGGCGTCGATGGCATCAGTCGGCCGAGACAAGATAATGATGCCTGCCAAGAATCTTTAGTATTTTCCACGTCTCTGCCTGCCCGTGCCGGGTGCTTTTTTTTCCATACATACACATATGTATATACAATTATACATACATATGTACGGAGTATATACCTTATATGTATGTATGTATGTATGTTCATACATAAATGGCAACATCACGATCCCGCTCCCGGATATGTCATGCCGTGCCGGTGCGGGGCCGGGGCAAAGAAGCATCCATCCTTCCTCCCTTCGAAGCCTTCCTTCCCTGCAAAACCCTCTCTCTCGCCCACCCCTCTCTCTAAACCAAAACCAAACACCACTCTGTGTCTCATCATCATCATCATCATCATCATCATCAACTTCACATCCAACCATTACCACTCACTACCTCCCTCCCTAGCTACACATAGGTGCCTAGTACCTACCTACCTACCTACCGCCATCATGCCCCCCCCTAAAATCGACAAGCTAAGACCCGGCATCTACGTCCCGACAGTCGCCTTCTTCACGGCCCCCGACCAAGACAAAATCGACGTCGACGCCACAAAGGCCCACGTCAGACGCCTCGTCCAAGCAGCCGTAGCCGGCGTCGTCGTCCAAGGCTCCAGCGGCGAAGCCGTCCACCTAGACCGCCAAGAGCGCAACGCCGTCACCCGCGCCACCCGCTGCGCCCTCGACGGAACGGCCGTCGCCCTCGTGGCTGGATGCGGCGCCCAGTCTACGCGCGAGACCGTGACGCTGTGTCGCGACGCGGCCGAGTCGGGCGCTGATTTCGCCCTCGTGCTTCCGCCTTCGTATTATCACGCCGCCGGCGGGTTGACGATGGATCTCGTCGTCCGTCATTTTCGCCGCGTGGCCGATGAGAGTCCCCTGCCCGTCCTCGTTTATAATTTCCCCGCTGTTTGCTCCGGCTTGGATCTTGACTCGGATGTCCTTTCCTCTCTGGCGAGACATCCCAACATCGTCGGCGTCAAACTCACGTGCGGTAACACGGGCAAGCTGGCTCGCGTCGTCGCCTCCACCGCCGCCGACGATGGCTTCCGCGTCTTCGGCGGCAGCGCAGACTTCACCCTCCAGACCCTGTCCGTCGGAGGACACGGCGTCATAGCAGGCTTGGCCAACGTCGCTCCCGCCGCCTGCGTCGAGGTCATGCGTCTGTGGCAGGAGGGCAAGGTCGACGACGCCGTCAGGATCCAGGCCGTCGTCGCGACGGCGGATTGGGTCGTCATCAACGGTGGCTTTGTCTCTGTCAAGGCCGCTCTCGAGACGTATTTCCGATATGGTGGTCTGCCGCGGATGCCTTGTCGCCTGCTTGAGGGGGACGCGCTCGACGCCCAGATGGCTGGCCTTGTCGAGCTTGTCGAACTGGAGCGGAAACTGGCCGTCTACTCCTCTTCCTCCTCTCTTCTGCCCCAGTGAATGAACGTTTAAACCTTCGTCTTGACTTACGACGATGACTTCTCCCTCCCGTGTCATCCGGTCAGTAAGCAAAACAACACAGTATCCCATCGACCCAAACCAGTAGTAACTGGTTGATATCAGCCACAGTATCGTGAATAGCTTCACCTGCAGGGACCGCAACTAGTAGACGACAAACCCATAGGAAACAAAACGTCGAATGCATATCCGTAACAACCGATGCCAATCTAAGCCAATCTCCTCTCCTCTATCCCCTCACGACTGCTTCTTCCCCTTTTCGTCTTCCTCCGCCTCTCATCCGCCCCCAAGACCTCCTGGTAAACCTCCGCAGCCGTAGACCCCCCAGCCTTGCGCTTCAACTTGCTCGACCTAACACTGACCACCGGCTCCGCCCTCCCCTCCAAAGTCGCGCTCCGGACCTGCTTCTCGGCCGCCTCCCAGCCAGTCGCGTCGCCCTCGATCTCGAACCTGGTAATTAAAAAAAAAAAAAACATGTTAGTTTTCTTCTTCTTCTGCTTCTGCTTCTTTTTCGCCCCCTTAGAGAACAATCAATCTCTTCTTTTTTTTTTTTCCCCCCTCTTTCTCGGATGGCTTCCTCACTCACTGGTCTAATGGTAGAGAGTCAACGAGCTCGCGTTGCTTCTGCCGCAGAGCTTGCAGCGCTTCGTTGCCGCCCTCCTCGAGCTCTTCTTCCAGGGGCTTTTCGAGCGCGTTGAAGCCGTCGTCCACGCGCTCGTCGTCGTGCGCTCCGCTGGCGTTCGCCCTCGAAACGCCCACCGGCTCGGCCCGTGGCATCTCCGCGTCCACCGCCGCCGACACGAGACAGCCGAGGTGCGTCGTCACTTTGCGCACCATCTTGATGAACATGGCCAACAGCTGGTTCGAAGGCAGCCCCAGCTCTTGCCCCACTGCGTCAATGTCCTTGCGCTGCAGTCCGATGGCTAGCAGGATGCACTGCTGGACGCCTCCTAGCTTGATGTTCCCCTTCAGCCGTCCGGTAAAGTACAGCGTGGCGATCGCCGGCATCATGTCGAGGATGACGTGGTAGTCGAGCATGTTGTTCGCGTACGACTCCAGCCTCTTCAGGTCAAAGGGCGAAAACTGCCTGTCCAGTTCGGTCTTGTCCAGGGGGCCGACGTCGACCGCGTCCAACTTTGCGCCCTTGTTGGCCGCTTCGTCGATGCTCAGTGCCGTTGCCGCTGTAAAGACGCGGAACTGGTACGACAGCAGCGTCAGGAACCGCTTCTGGAAATCTCGCGCAAAGGCCCCGACCCAGCCCATGTCCGCGCTGTTTTCCATCGGTCGAAGCATGACGCAGGTGTGCTCGCCCGTCAGGTTGTTGGCCGTCTGGCGAAGGTAGACGGGCGAAAAGTTCCCCCGCTTCCAAAACTTGAGAAGAGGCGCCGTCAGGCCGTAGCTCACGCCCATGTAGTCGAGAGCCTCGGCCTTCCTCTCCCTGAGCTTGGCGAACAGAGGCGGCATCTTGGCCTGGTCTCTGACCGCAATCTCCTCCTCCAAAAGGGACGTTTGAGCCAGCTCGGCGTCGGTCGCTCGATGCACCTTTTCTTCCTCCCCTTGGTCGTCATGTTCCGATATGCTGGCAAAACGGCCTTCGTAGTAGTCGACGAGGAGCTCCAAGGCCTTTGAGCCGTAGCCCATCGATACGTATTCAGGGTTCGTTGCTATCCTGACCACCCGGGCGCCGGAGAGGGAAGCAAAGCCCTCGTCTTGGAATTGCTGGCTCACGAGCCAGGGTATCAGGTCGCCGCTGGGCCGCTCGCCTCGGCTCAGGCTGTTGAGCACGCTCTGTCTGCTGATTTTGCCCTCCAGCGCCACCTGAACGACGCACAGCGGCTCCGGCAGCTTCCCGCTGTCCTCGACGTTGGGCGGTACCAGGACGAAGAGGGAATGTGCCGGCGCGTCGCTCATGAGCTGCAGGTCGTCCGGCGAGTTCTTGTAGTGGCTGGCCACGTACAGCGCCACCATCTGCTGCAGAAAGGCCTCCGACACGGGGTGAAATGAAAAGAGCGTGTCACGGTTGACGGCCAGGAGTTCGCACAGCGACGGATCGGGACATCCGTGAATCTTGGACTTGGACTTGGGCAGTGTGGCATCGAGGCATAAAAGCTTGTTCAGCCACTTCTCGACGGCGTCGTCCGGGGCGTAGCGTATGGGTTCGGTCAGCGCAATTTCCCGCAGTCTCCTGGCCGCCTGGTATTCCCCTGCCTTGGCCGTCCTGCCCGTCGACCGATCGGCAAGCCGACTGTCTCCTTCGGCGGTCGAGCCGGCTCGCGACTGTTCCCGTAGCTCCTTGATGAGCTTCAGGGACAGCGAACGGCCGGTGCCTTCGTAGCCGTTGATGGTGGAGGCCATCAAGACCAGATACGGTCCCATGAGTTTCCGTACAAGGGGAAGCGGTATGGCGGCGGCCTCGTCGATGACGACCAGCTCGGCCTGGCCCAGCACGTGAGCATCCTGGGGCCGGACATATTGGATCGTCTGACGGTGTTGCCTGTGGACGTTGACGCGAACGATGGCCTTGTTAAAGTCCGGATTGGTGCTTTGGATGATGGAGTAGTCGGCATGGTCGGCGTAGCCCAGGGCGTCGAAGCCCTTGAAGACGAACTCGAAGAGAGTCTTGAGGTTTTCTGGCGAAGGGGAGGTTATGAAGATGTTGCTGTACCCGTGCGCAACGGCGGCTGCCACGGCAATGCCCATGGCAGCAGACTTTCCACGACCTCTGGCGGCCGTCAATGCGACGGTGCTCCTGAGCGTCTTCTCGGCGATGGCCTCTGTAAACGTCAAGAGGGCCTTGGCCTGATCCACCGTCTTCGCCAGTGATATGAGCGAGCCGACCGGCTCTGTTTCTCGGTACTCGTCCTTGATGCTCTCCAACTCCATCTGCTGTGGCGTCTTGGGCTGGTCCAGATCCGGCGGGGGCAGCGCCTGGACATCCTTGGCGCCCGAGATCGGTAACACGTTGAGCTCGTCATCAATGACAAGACAAGATTCGCAGCGACCCAGTGACAGTAGGAAGCGCTCGTTGAACCTCGCGACGACGTCGTTGTGCGCCTCGGTGCGGTACCGCGAGTGGACGTCCATGGTCAGATTGTACAGCTGCCTCAGGCTGTTCATGCCCTTGAGCAACATTATGACCAGGCCGCCGCCTTCCACCGTTTCGATCGTCCGCGCCAGGATATTGGGCGTCAGGGCCTCAAAGTCTTGTAGGACACACATGCCAAATGTGTTGCCCAGGATCTTGTCCGTCTCCTTATAGTAGGTATACCTGATGTTGTGTAAAGACACGAAGAGCTCAAAAGGGTCTTCCGAGTTGACTTCGCGGATACCTCGTTTGATCTCTTTCTTTATCTTTTGCTCGCGCTTTTTCCGGTGACTGGACAAGTAAGGGGGATCAATTTAGCAGACGTTCCAACATGTCGCATCCAAGGCCTCACCTTGTGAAGCCCAATAGCTTCTTCTTGTACGCCCACAAGACCGACTTGTTTTGTCTGACATCCATGCTCGACATGATGTGATGCAGGTAGACGATGACGTCCTTGGATCGATCGCCCACGACCAAAAAGAAGCTTCTTTTCTTCTCCTGCACGCCATTGCGAATGAGCGTCTGGATGCGCTGATCCCTGGAGTAAAAGGGGTCAGTTTCAAACACAGAGGGCAAAGAGAGGATGTAACGGAGAATACTGACAGCTGCTTTCGCGTCATTGTGAAAGCTGGTGCCCGCAGATCGTGTTCTGCCGCTCTCGTGAGAAGTCGTCGAGGATAGTGGGAGCCTGGTAGATAAATTTTGGGGGACGAGGCTGAATTCTGCCGGGCGGTGAGCGCCCACGGGCCGTCGTGGGATTCGGGATGCCTTTGTATGAACAGATTGGGCGTGCCTTTAGAGGATAAACTCTCTCTGTCAATCAACGGTATAATATGGTATCTCGTTCAGAAGCACGTTCAAGCGACTATTCTATCTACCGAACTGGTATCCGTGGCAGCACGTCCTAAGTCAGAGATTCCTCACAGAGCCGGCCCTCACCAAACTCCACCACCCACATCATGGAGCAAGAGAAGTCGTCTGTGACGTAGAGGCGTGAGATTAATTACGGAGGCCAGCAAAGCTCCTTCTCCCCGTGAGACCACCGGCCGACAGGTTTCCAACACAAGTCAACAATTAACTCTACGACGATAACGCGGCGTGCCTGCAAATCGGCTCGACTCGACAACAGCCACCTCCGTGCTCAACGCTCACAGCCCCGTACCCGGAGAATGCAACAAGACAAAGGGGAAAAAGAGGAGAGGTAGCAGGAAGGGCGACTAGTCATATATATGTAAGGTAAAAAAAAAAAAAACTCCCAACGGCGCACCTCGCTATGTCTTGCGATGACGCAGGATGCGCATGCGCTTTTGCAACTTCTTATACTTCTTCTTCTTCATCTTGAGCTTTCGTTGCCGCCTGACACTAAGAGCCTGCATCGCTCCGGGAGACCGAGACTCATCGAAGCGGAGCTGTCGTCGCGCCAAGCGCTCAAGGAAACTGCGCCCCAGGGTGCCACGGACGATGCGTGGGCTATGAGCCACAACCCGATACTGGCCGTCGGGCTCAAGGGTCTCTTCAATGGTGAAGATGGCCTGGTACTTGCGATACTGAGGCTCGTCGACGGACGCCGTCTCGGCGGCGGCATTTGCTGTCGCCGGCGATTGAGCCTCAACTACCGCCGTCGTCGGCTGCGGGAGCGGGGGAAGGCGATAAGGCGAGAACTGGCCAGACATGGAATCAATCGCGAGGTAGATGTTCGACGGGGAGCCGTCGGCGTTCCTGACGTCAACCTTGTAATCGTGTTCTTGTTGCCGATGACTGCCTATCGTCATCTGCGACATGGAGGTGTCGAGCGTGTCAATGTTGTTTTCATAGGACGTAATCGGTTTGTTGTTTTTGACGCGCGGAGTGAAGATGGCGGCGAAATGCTCGTTAGTGACCGACCTCGGTATCGGATGTGTGATGGAGATGGGTCGATGCTGAGAGAAAAAGGTCGACAGGCTCAGATCTGCAGCGGACGTTTAGTCAGGCTGGGAGTTTGACGAAGAAAAAACAGTGGCGCTTCGAGACTCACCAGCACAGGTCATGTGGTGCGTTTCTGGGACGCAAGGCAGTTTATTGACAGGAGCCTCTTTTGACTTGCGCTTGCGTTTTTCACCGCCGCCGGCCTTTCCGTCAGAGCGCGACGAAGTCGGTGAGGCGGCCTTTCCATCAGAGCGAGACGAAGCCGGTGAGGCGGCCTTTCCGTCAGAGCGAGACGAAGCCGGGGAGGCGGCCTTTGCATTAGAGCGCGATGAAGCCGGGGAGGCGGCGACGGAGCGGCTGGCCGGCCCGTCCTTGGCATCGTTATCGGGCCTCGACGGCTTGGAGGATGAGTATCTCCGCTGATGTTTGCAGGCGATGAGCGAAGCGGTAGGGGCCAACGCCGAAGCCGGGCCCAGGCCGATCGAGGCGAGGGATGCCGCCGTGACGGCCCTTCGCACCGAAAAGGGCAGCATGGCGTAGCCCGAGCGCCGAGGATTAAGAGGTAGGGTAGGAGGAAGAAAGCGGACGGAGGTGGCTCTCCCGAGAGAGGGTGATGCCTCGTTATCGTTCTGTTCGTGCGAGGACGTGGTGTTGATGCGGGCTTAAAAAAGCTGGCTGCTTCGTACGCATTTGTCTTAATAAGCGGGCGGGGACGGCCTGAGGCACCACCAACGGCGGGATTCCGAAACGCACTGACATAAAGCCGCCGCGCGACAAACAGCAACTCAAATCACCCTCTACTAACAAGTGATCAGGGCAGCTGACGCCGGACGGTACTGCTGCAGTTAGCGCGTACCCAACGTGAGGCGCGTGCTTTCTGCTAGTGGAACCTATGGTGAGCACCGAAAGGGCGAGGGGGATGCTGATAACGTGTAACAAACAGTCTTCCGCTGTTTAGCAGCCTGTTGTTGGCAGGATAGATCTACGTTGTGAACCATTGGGCCCTTGGCTGTTTCAAAGACTCGGACTCGACCGCCTGGTGAGGAAGAGGCCACCGAGTATCGTCATGCATGTCACCATTGGCCGGACTTTGCTTGCAGGGGAAATTCGACTATTCGTACGTGCTATGTTGAATAAGTTATTGGAACGACTTTGACATTGGGTATAACTGCCAGCAGTATTCTGACCGTCTCCAACGCTCAGTAACGCTCATGTCCCCCCCCTTGCCGCGTTACAGTCTCCCTTCCAAAGGGAGGCTAAACCTTGGCTGGCAACCTCACTCCTTGCTCAGCGACAGACTGGCTGTTGACCCAGCTCAGGTAGCTGTTCCAGCCGATAGAGATGATATTGGCGAACAGGACGCGATGCTGCAACGGCAGGAAGGTGAAGTTGACCATTTGCACAAAGGGCCAGACCATCCAGTTGGTCTTGAGCGCCGGCCACCATGTCTTCTCCAGACGTTCCTTGGGACTAGCGCCCTCCATGGTGGCCATTGAGCTGAGGAAGACACCAATCATGACGGGCGCAAAGAAGCTCTGGTCGCAAGCCACGCGCGCCAGCGCCTCTACTCGTCGGTTCGCAAACGTGATCTTGCGCGACAGGAAGCCGATCCAGGTCGTCGCCACGGGGCCAAACACGACTATTCATCGTAAGCGGCCTCCGTCTGCCGTCCGTTGCACCACCAAGGGGCTCAACTACTCACATCCGCCGTACAAGGCCATGCGTCCGGTGCGCTTCAAGTCATGGCCCTTGATGCCTCGCTTGTCGACAAGCTGCTGAGCCGTGATATCGCCCGTGGCAAACAAGACGGCCGTAGTGACGCTCTGCGTGAGCAACGGCCGTGCCGCCAGCTTTCTATTGTACCTTGTTTTTTTGTCGGGCCACTTGTCAGACAATAAAGAACAAACCAGCAATTCGATCAGGGCTTCGTATACCAGCGGAAGAAGGAGACGACCATTGCGATTTCTTTCTTCGTACCGATGACGACGACGACGACGACGACGACGACGACACAGGCCTCAGCTTACGGCTTCACCCGGTGCAGCTGCTTGTCGATCCTCCTCAATCTCGGGATCATGAAGGTGCAGAAACGAGGTGAGCTCCGGCGGCAATGCCCATGGGAGGGAAAGGGGATGCGAGTCTCAGGCCGTGAATGAGATCGAGGGCGTGTGAGACCCTGGTCAGAACAAGAAGGAGGACGTGTAGGAGAAGAGAACAAACTGCTCAATGAAGAGACGATCGACGATGCGAGTACGGTGTGATAGTGCGGAAATTGAAGAAAGAGCACTGTACGGCATCTCCCGTTGCGGCGTTCGTCGTCTGCAAAACGAATCCTCACCGAAGACGGTTCATACCTCGATGACGGTTGACTTCTTGTCCAGGCTCGTGCCGACTGATGACGTCTACCGCGATACCACTAGCACAAGAACCTGAGCACCTGCAGAGCGCCTTTACAATATCGTCGATTGCTTGGGGTAGCTACCTATGCGATGCAACCCAACATCTTCAGTCCGGCTCCGGTCTCCCTCGGCCGGTCTATACCTCCGTCTCGACGCCTGTCGTCCGGGAATGGTGATCAAACAGGTCGCTGACGCCGCCTCCCACCCTCCCGATCTTGTGCTTCACCCATCTCGCCGTCCGAGGTACCTGTTTCGTCCCCGACGCTCGTCAGTTGTCTTCACCGCGATAAGCAAAGCGAAAGCGAAAGCAGCACTCACCTTCCATTGCATGATGCCCCGATGCTGTCGATGCAACGCCTTGTCCCGCCGACGATAGTCCCGGACCTGGTCCAGCGGCCCTTGCCTGTGGTCCACGCTCCCGTCCGGTATGCTCCCTCGGCCGACGCTCTTGATGCTCTTGGCGCCGTCTCCGCCGTCGGAGCTATCACTATCGCTCGACGCCTCGTCGCTCACCGGGCCCGCCTCCCGCCGCATCGCGTCCGTGTCGAGATTGTCCCGCGCCATTTCCATCACCTCCACCACGTCCCGGAGGTTCTGCTTCCGTGACGCCCATTTGGAATGCGCGTTGCCCTACGATTATTGGTCAGCTCTCTCACTGACGACGACAAACGCTGGGCCAGACGTCTTGCTGTCCCTCACCATGCCAGCCAGAAAGGTCAGCCGCATCCGCAGGCTGCCCACCCGTTCGCCACATTCGTCCAGGCAGCAGGCCATGGCCCGCTCGCGATCTCCCTTCCAGATGGGCAGCTCGACCGTCTGCTCCTCCTCGTCCGGCACGTCCTTGAGCCACAGGACGCAAAAGGCGGCTACCTTGTCGCCGAAGAAGCCTTTGTTCTTGAAGGCGACGGCCAGGCAGCTGCTGTAACGCCTCGTCACCGCCAGGCTCAGATGCTGCTCCTTCTTGGCCTGCCACGCAGCCCCCGCCCCTGGCGTCAACGGCTGCATCTTTCCCATACTAATGTTGGTCGTCAGCTTGAGCTTGCACGACCGGAGCTCCTCGAGACAGTCCGGGCTTGTGGCCTGGGCCTCCACCTCAAGCGTGCCATAGCTCCAGCCCAGCAGGTTCCGCGGCGCCTGCAACGCGACGCTCCGCCAGACCAGTGATAGCCGGATGCGGCCGTGGCCGATGCCGCCCGAAAGTGGCCAGAAGCCCATGACCTGCGACTTTTCCTTGAAGACTTCGGCCAGAGGCAGGTGGACGATGCCCAACAGAGGATTGTCCTCGTGCAGCCTCGCATCGCGGACCGAGACGAAGACCTCACACTCGCGCCAGTCGCGCACGAAACGCTCACATCCGGCGTTGAAAAAAGGCTTGGCGTTCTGCGGCTTGGTCCGCGTCTTGTACGTCTTGCTGTGGTTGATGATGATGGTGCAGTACGAGCTCGGCAGGTTCTCGCCCGTCTCCTCCTCGTCGCTCGCCTCGTCGTCGTCCTCGGCCTGCCGCTTGTTGGGCTTGTCGAGCTCCAGGCCGGTAATATTGTGGATCTGCATCGCGAGAAGGCCGCTGGGGTAGCCGTCCGGCGGCGGCGCCGACATGACCATGGCGTCCTGCTCCTGCTTGAACTCCTGGGCCTTGATCTTGTCCAGCTCGGCCTCGTCCCGGTCCGCTTTGCCATCCTTGAGCATCGTCTCCCGCAGCTTCTTCTCACACTTGATGTCGACAGACGCCCTCAACTGGGCCATGGAGCGGATGTCTGGGTCGTACGTCTGGCGAGAGAACTGGCACGGCTCGACGCCCGTCTTGGGGAAGTAACCTACGCTCCACTCGAGCTTGCCGGGCATCTCGCCGCCGGCCTCGAGCGCGTGGAAGCCGTCGACGCGTTCCCACATGCGGCCCCTGGACCGTTGGTCCGTCATGAGTTCCTTGAGCGGCACCTCGATGCGGCCTAGGTCGTCGTCGGCGGTGAAGCGGTCCGAGTCCCAGAGCTGGACGCGCAGCCGCTCGTCGATGTTGAGCTCCTCGGGCGTGACGACAACGAAGCACGTCTCATCCCAGACGGGCTCCATTTCCGACACGATGACGCGTGTGCTCCAGAGGACCTTGCCGAACTTGGCCCAAGCCACCGACACGTACGGATCGGAGCTGCCCTCCTTGAAGAGGGGGATGCCGACGTCGCCCATCTTGAAGTGGTAGCCGCGCCGGATGTTGACCATGAGGACGCCCGTCGAGTTGGTATCCTTTTTGAAGTCGTCTCCGGCGAGCATGTCCTTGAGGTCGACGGTGAGGCTCTTGGGTGCCACGTACTCGGCCACGGCCGCGTCGACGGCCGACTGGACGAATTTGCTGATGAGCGGCACGTCCATGATGTTGAGCCCGTGCCGGCTCAGCGGCACGCAGCCTGAGGTCGACCTTGGGCTGTCCCATGAAGGCCATGGTGCAGAGGGCGAAGAAGGGCGGGTCAGGGGTCAGCTGCAGCCGCACCCTCATGGAGCCGACGATGCCCTGCAGGTCGACCCAGACGGGGACCTTGATGTTGCCGGGCAGGTAGAAGGCGACGTAGAGATGCATGTCCTTGGTGCGGTCCTTGAGGCTCTTGGAGCTGGAACGCGTGCGGTAGGCGAAGGCGACCTCGAGGTTAACAAAGTCCCCCTCCTCGCCCGCCATGGCGTCCTGTCCGCCAGAGCTGTCTTCCTCGTCAGGGGCCAGCGTGCCGTCCGGACGAACCGTCCGGGCGGCGGCGCCCGTCGGCAGCCAGCGCACGCCGAGGATGCGCAGGGCCTCGCTCCCTTGGCCTATGTCCTCGACGCTGACCATGCGCACGAAGCGCGGCAGCGAAGCCTGCATCACGTCCTCGAGCGTGTCGGAAAGGCTGGCGAAGAGGTCCGGGTTGACGACGGGCCAGACGGCGTTTAGGAGCGAGTTGAGCCAGGCCGTCGATTCGGCCTCTTCTCGGCTGTCCCGACCGACACGCGCCGCCGATCGTCGTCGTTGAGCATCCCATAGTTCGTCGCGGAAGAGACCGTCCATCTTTCGGGCCGCGTACGCGCTCACGGCCATGACGAGGCCGGTGACGGCAGCGATACCGGCCACCGCGCCCAATGTCGACGGCTCGAGCTCGGCGGCCCTCAGCACGATCCAGCCGATGACGGCCATGCCGGTCAAGCCCAAGATCAGGCTCCGCTCGAAAATGGCCACCATATTCCGCCCCAGCGCCTCCAGCTCCGGCGGCGGGAAACAATCGACGAGGACGTCGTGGTCTCGCTGGGTCGACGTCTGCTCCCGCTCCAGCTCCTCGGCCGACTTGTGCTTTCCGGCCGCACCGGTGGCCGTCTCGGGCGTCGTCCCGCTCGGTGGGTCGTTGTAGTCGAGCTGGGCCAGCGAGTCGGACGTGAAGTCGTGAATCATGACGGGCAGGTGCGTGATGGGATCCGTCACCTCCCGCTCGGCCCGCTCTCGCTTGCGACTGCGGAGCTTTCTTCGTCTATGCTTCGGATGCGCCGTCCCCGGGCTGACCTGCGAGGTGTCCTCGAGAGGTTGTTGAAGGTCGCCGCCGTTGGTGCCGCCGTAGTCCATTCCGGCTTTGCCATCGTCGTCTTCGCGGTCGTCGATTTGGGTCCGACTCGCGCCGGCAAAGGAGGATTTCGATGGTCGTCGTTCCGGATTCCCGGAGGCCAACAAGCCCCAGGACGAAGTCGGCGCCATGGCGTCATCGGCAGCCTCGTCGTCGTCTTCCTCGTCGTCCTCGTCGTCCAAGTTCTCATTGCCCCTCAGCGCCTCCTGCTGGCGAGCAGCCTTCTCCTCGAGGTATCTCGATATCGTCGGGACTGGCCTTCTCGCACCGTAGGGCGCCTGGTACCGCCGGACGTCGTCCAGGTCGTCCATGAGCGACATGCTCAAGGAAGAGGGAAGCTGTCAGTCGCCGTGTCTTGTCCATCCGCCTGCTTAGATAGGTATGTTTTATCTTGTCTTCACTACGGGGAAGCGCTGCCCCGGAAGGAAAGCGACAATGAGTGTTGAAATTCGCCAACCTGGCAACTAAGGTAGGAAGGTAACTGTCTCAGATGCTGGACTAGGACAAAAAAGCACCTACTACTACTAAGGTAAAAAAGTAAGTCAATAAAGTAAGGTCCGACTTGGGATGAAGCGCGAGGTCCGGCGCCGGAGTGGGGGTTACGTCATAGGGCCGGCTTCCGGTGGAGGAGGCTCCGGCCACTGCGACGACAAAGACGAGAGTCTTCTTGGAGAGGGCAGTTGTTTTTTTTTGGGCAAACGACGTTTTGCGTTGGGAAGGGGAGGAAAACAGGATGATGCGGTCAATCAAAAGTTCATCAACGGAGCCAATGGCTGATGCAGCTGGATGCGGGCATCCTTGGTGCTTACGACGACCAGATGAGAGAGCAAGGCAGGGCAAGTTGGGTTCGGAGAGAAGTCCTAGACCTCTGGCTGGTCTACGGCATCAAACTTGTTTGTTGGGCCTTCCATATTGCCCGCATACTATGGGGGAAAAAAACAAGAGGGCAGGACGAGAGTGGATAGTCACCGAAAAATGCGCTCTGTTGGGGTGGGCGGGAGCACATACATACATAGTATGAAGCAGATGTAGTAGTAGAGATGTTGTCCGACCAGCTTTAAGAATCGATTGGGTCTCGGCCGTTGTATGTATGTAGGCATAATGACCAGACGGGGCGCATAAATCGGAAGCTGTTCGTCCACTGTTTCGTCGAGTCAAGAGAGGAGAGTCATGAAGCGGCGACTAGTATGCGAAGGAGAAGCCATCGAATCGCAGACGGACGTGACAGACTCTTTTTCGAAAGTTGTAGTCGTTGACAGATATCAGACATTGTTAAATAGATAGAATGCCAGGCATCCATCTATATGTATATAACAAGGACGAATGAATTTGAATTAGTCTGGCGAGGGTTGTAGCGAGGCATTAAACATCGTTGCGAGTGGGATATCGTACGTATGTACATATGTATGTATGTATGTATGTATGTACATGGGTATGTATGATGTCGATGCCCCATGGCGGGTGCGGTACGTGCCTGGCGTGTTGCAAGGTGCAAGCATCTATAGACTACTGCTGTCTGGGATGTGTTGACGACTGTCATGCGTACTATGTATGTATACCTACCTACATACATATGTATGTAGGTACGGATAGGGTCAAAGCTGATGATCTCCTCATGTTGGCATTGAATTCACAGACCATCTCTATCTTTGTGGTTCTTTGTCCTATGCCCCTCTCATTCTTTCTCCTCTCCCCCCTCTCGCTCTCTACACAAAGGCCGAATCTGCTAAAGAGACGGTTTGTTTTTTCTTCTCCTCGGCAGCCTCGGATGGTTGCTAGCTGGCTCAGCACGGAGGCACCGCCAGCCGGTGCGAACGTCGCTGGGTGGGCATGGCAGCAAAAGCACAGCTTAGGAAAAGCGTCCCCTCCCCAGGCCAAAACTGAAGCCGTCAAAGGGCCCGTTGTCTCGTCCTTTTGGATGCGCGAACGGACGAGTTAGTTGCGGCTCTGCCCGGGCGGCACGTTTCGGAGCTGGACGGCTGTTTCACCATCACGTCTCTCTTTTTAATCATCGAGGGAGGAGGGAGTGACGACGGCATGGAAATTGAGTTTGACGTACCTACCTCGGTATGTACATACTAACAGTCTAACAGATGGACTGACTCTACGGACACTGCGAATGTATGTACATATGTATGTACGTATGTATGTATCCGTATAGAAGAGGCTCGGGAAACGGTTAGAGGGAGTTTTGAGCTTAAATCTTACTTACTTACATACATACTTACATACTCCAGTGACACGATTGCCGTGTGAAGACAGCCGTGTTTAACGTCCCTCACCCTTTTTATTCTTCAGTGAGAGATAGACAGAGACATTGTGAACAAGGCATACGGATACATATGTATGTATGTATGTATGTATGGCAGCTGTAAACGAGACATGGGAGGCCCCTGCGAGTCTCCGCCACATAGAAGCTGCCGCTTAGCGCGCGCCTATGCCATTTTTTCTTCTTCTTTGTTCTTGTTCTTTTAGTGGGTTTTTGCTTTCTTTTACTGTACATACGCGTAGGTCCTAGGCTCGTGTCCTCGCCTATCCGTAGTCTTGTTTCTTCATCTCTTAAATGATGTGCACTGTGCTTAGCACTCCTTTGTCGCCCTGAAGAACGAAGACGCACAGTCCCTCGCACGGCTTCTCCTTCCACCACCACGACCTCTCTTTCCGCCTACCGCCTGCCTACACCACCTACCTACCTCTTTCCTACCTTCCTTCCTACCTACCTACTACCCACAGAACCCTAACCGTCGATACACACACAACACACACACACACAAACACACCCTCTTTCGTTTCTCTCCATCATCTTGCCTTGCCTACCCATCACCGGCTCGCTCTGCTCCGCCGCTGCTCAGGCCCCTTTGTCGTCGACGGCTGCAAACCTTGCAACTAAAGAAACCAACCTCACAGACCTTTCCTCCCCTTGTCCCCGCCCATCTCCTGTACGAGACGACGACCTACGCCTCTCCAAAAAGAGACATCACCCATCCATCCCAGCAACATCGACACGCACATGAGACGCTCGCCACGGCAATTAGCCTTCCCTCTCACGCTTAGCGTCGCACCCTCCCATCCTCCCCCTCCTCTTCAGCCCACTACCCGCATTGAGCCGCGGAATCTCGTCTACCCCCTTCAACGTCTCATCTTAAGCTTTTGCTCCTCTCCAGCCTCTTCTCGCCCAACGTCCATCAGCTTTGACAGGGTTTCACCCTCTCACGACTCCCATGTGACGGCAACGAATAAAAGAAAAAACAGGGGGCTCCTCACAGAACTAGGTCGGACGGATCCTTAACTCCCCTACTCCAAGGCTTTACCTATTCCTGCTCCTGGGCTGTTTTACTGTCGTCTCCTCCCACCCTTTCCACCGCCTAAACTCTTTCATCACTCGATCTCTCATCACCACGGCCGAATCTCAAAACTTTCACTATCCCCTTGACCCCCGCCCTCCTTGTCGTGCTGGCGTCTGCTCTCCCTCTCTCTTTCTTTTTCATCCCCCTTTCATTGCGTATCCTCGCTTGTGACCGGCTTCAGTACCGGATCGACTATTTCGTTCCTCGGGGTCCGCTCGACGAGTGTGAGGAGGGGAGACGACACCCTGCCGGACCAGCGGCTCATCACCAAAGGGCCTCCTACCGTCAGCCAACATAGTGTCTAGTTCGACTTATTCATTCATCTCGTCAACTTCATACCACCAAGTCGGCACTCTAAACTCGCCGATGCCCGTCGCCGGTCGACACGCATACTAATTTATTCAGACCCCCCGGCCGAGCGGTCTCGTCAACTATCTCAACTAGGTTTTATACACAAAGCGAAAAAAAAAAAAATGGCGGCAAGTTCAAAGCGCATGGAGTTCCTGCGCAAGCAGCTCGCTCCCAACAAGCTGCTGTTCTTCTTCCTCTTCTGGGGCTTTCACTGGGCCATCTTTGCATACGGATGGTGAGTCGGCTGAATGACTGCCATCGAGGTGGCTTCGCTTTGTCTAATCCCATGCCAGGTGGAAACAAGAATCAGATGCTCGTCTCGCAGGTCTCAACACCCTCCAGTTCTCCGTATGGATATCTCGCGGCGCTGGTCTGGTTCTCTCCGTCGACGGCATGCTCATTCTCTTGCCTGTATGCCGCACCATCATGCGTTGGATCCGGCCCAAGCTCCGGATCCTTCCCCTCGACGAGAACCTCTGGATGCACCGTCAGCTCGCCTACGCCATGCTGTTCTTCACCATTCTTCACGTTGCCGCTCACTACGTCAACTTTTACAACGTGCAAATCACGCAGATCCGGCCGGTGACGGCGCTTCAGATCCACTATGCGCAACCCGGCGGCATCACCGGCCACATCATGCTGCTCTGCATGCTCTTCATGTACACGACGGCTCACCACCGTATCCGCCAACAGTCGTTTGAGTCGTTCTGGTATACCCATCACCTCTTCATCCCCTTCTTGCTCGCCCTCTACACCCACACCGTCGGCTGCTTCGTCCGCGACTCGAGCCTGGGATTCTCGCCCTTCGAAGGCGACCAGTACTGGGAGCACTGCATCGGCTATCTCGGCTGGCGCTGGGAGCTCTGGACCGGTGCCCTGTATACGCTCGAGCGACTCTACCGCGAGGTTCGCGCCCGACGCCAGACCTGCATCACCCGCATCATCCGCCATCCCTACGATGCGGTCGAGATTCAGTTCAGCAAGCCGTCCTTCAAGTACAAGGCCGGCCAGTGGCTCTTCCTCCAGGTCCCGTCCATCTCGCGCTACCAGTGGCACCCCTTTACCATCACGTCGTGCCCCTTCGACCCCTACGTGTCCGTCCACGTCCGCCAGGTGGGCGACTTCACCCGTGCCCTCGGAGACGCCACCGGCGCAGGCGGCGCCCAGTCCAAGCTGTACGACAGCGTCGACCCCATGGGCATGTACGAGGTGGCGCTGCAGAACGGCCAGCAGATGCCGGCTCTGCGGATCGACGGACCCTTTGGCGCGCCGGCCGAGGACGTGTTCGAGAACGAGATTGCCATCCTGATCGGTACCGGCATCGGCGTCACCCCTTGGGCCTCGATCCTCAAGAACATATGGCACCTGCGCAACTCGCCCAACCCGCCGACGCGGCTCCGCAGAGTCGAGTTCATCTGGGTCTGTCGCGACACTGGCTCGTTTGAGTGGTTCCAGACTCTGCTCTCCTCTCTAGAGGACCAGTCCAAGGAGGCGGCCCGCCTTCCGGGGTCATCGGGCGTCGAGTTCCTCAAGATCCACACCTACCTGACGCAGAGGCTCGACATGGACACGACGCAGAACATTGTTCTCAACAGCGTCGGAGCTCAACTCGATCCTCTGACGGAGCTTCAGTCGCGGACCAACTTTGGTCGTCCCGACTTTAAGCGTCTCTTTGTCACCATGCGCAACGGCATCCTCGACAGGACTTATATCAATGGTCTCGAGGGCAGCATGCGCAACACTGTCGGTGTCTACTTTTGCGGTCCTTCTGTTGCCGGTGAGTTTTTTTTTTTTTTTCCCTTTTATCCTCTTGTCTTTTAATCCAGTTTCTAACCCTCCCTGTTCTCCCCGCCAGCTCGCGATATCAAATCAGCCTGCAAGACGGCGACGACGCCTGAAGTCAGATTTCGCTTCTGGAAAGAGCACTTTTAATAATCTTGACTACCACCCCCCTATCCTATCCTTTTGCATACCCTGCCCTACCCTCCCTCCTCTTTTATTCTTCCCCCCGGCTTTTACTTTTTCCCAATGATGAATCTTATATGCTACAAACAAGGGGCCTCTTTTTCGTCTCTCTCTCTCTCTCTCTCTCTCTCTCTCCCTTCTTGTGCTTCGTCTTTTATCTCTCTCTGTGTCTTCTTCCATCTTTCATTTTTGTCTGTTATTCCGTTTTGGAATAAAGTCATGCATGGTATCTGCATCTGGGGGAAAATGAGATGAAACGCTGTACCTAATTTTTTTTTCTTGCATAAGGAGGGGGCATTTCTATCAAGGTGTTTTGCTGATGGTTAAGAGGAGAGGAGAGAGTAACAGGGATGTTGCACACTGATGGAAAGGAGAAGAGTGTAAGAAAGAATGAGTGAGAAGAGAGACGAAGGAGACTGAAGATGTCATGATGCACGTAGTGACGCGTCGGGGGTAAGGAAAACAAAGCGTTCTTCACCATCTTCCATCTTTGCTTATTCTCACCTCTGTTTTACCGCTTCCGAGTCATGATGGGTGTGTGTACAACTGTACATGTATGTACGTATGTAAGAGATGGAAGAGGAAGAGTGGCTTCATACAATGAGGCACAAGACGATATCACGTAGTTTAGCATTATCAACCGTCCGCTGCACCATTTACACATGATGCCTCCTCAGCCGTATCATGCCTTATCCCCATGCCCAATCCCCTCTTCCGCCCCCTATTCCCACCCTCCATCGACAGCATACCAAACAGAGACGAACCAAATCTCTCCTCCCGCGAGGACAGCAAAAGAAGAAGCAGAAAAAAAAAAAACACATGTCCGCTTATTTCGCTCCCAGGCCAATTCAATTCAATCATCCTTCTTCGCCTTCCGCTTCCCCATTTCCCCAACGAAAAAAAGGGTGGCAAGGACAAGACCGTAAGAAACACTTTCCCTTTGCTCCCCCTCCCCCCCCCCCCTAAAAAAAAAAAAAACAAACGCCCAGCCAGACTTATTTCCTCTCTTTCTTTCTTTCTTTCTTTGTTTTTTCTTCTTGGGATTCCCCCTTTTGTGTTCCTTTAAGAACATCGGGGTTTCGACTGATAGGGTAGGGTAGGGAGGGAGGGGGGATTATATATGAGGTTTTGTTTGTAAGAAAACAAATGGTCCGTCCAGTCTTTGTTTGAAAGGGGAAAAAAACCCAAAGTAAAAAATTATCAAAAAAATAAAAGTAAAGAAAAATGGGTGAAAAAAATAGGAGGGGGGGGTGCGGGAGTTTAGACAGAGAGGGGCAGAGAGGTGTAGAGGAGGGGGGGGGGGGGGGAGGGGAGAGAGAGAGAGAGAGACAAAGTAGGTAGGCATCACGAACGGGGATGATGCCACCCTATTTGCTGATGAGGACAATGATGAGGACAATGATGATGATGATGATGATCGCCGCTGCTGCTGCTGCTGCTGCTGCTGCTGCTGCTGCTGCTGCTGCTGCTGCTGCTGCTGCTGCTGCTGCTGCTGCTGCTGCTGCTGCTGCTGCTGCTGCTGCTGCTGCTGCTG
>LKCN02000007.1:4226688-4260343 GCA_001633055.2 Ophiocordyceps polyrhachis-furcata BCC 54312
GGGGGGGGGGAGGGAGAGAGAGAGAGAGAGACAAAAGTAGGTAGGCATCACAACGGGGATGATGCACCCATTTGCTGATGAGGACAATGATGAGGACAATGATGATGATGATGATGATGCCGCTGCTGCTGCTGCTGCTGCTGCTGCTGCTGCTGCTGCTGCTGCTGCTGGCCGGTTGCACTCTTCAACCTATTCACATTCTCCTCCGTCAGCGCCTGTCCCGCCCGCGGCCCCTGGAACGAGTTGCCCCTCATGCTCGTCGGCCCGCCCGCAGCGTCAATCAGCTTGCTCTCCTGCAGCATGTGCGACCACTCCTTCTCGCCCTCGAGCCGCCTCATCTGCGGCGACAGGTCCCCCCCGCCGCTCTCAAACGGCGACGGCTCGCGCTGTCCGTTGGTGCTCGTCAGCGGCCGCGGCGTCACCGGGCTGTTGTTGCTGTTGCCCACCACGTCGTCGTCGTCGTCGTCGTCGTCGTCGTCGTCGTCGTCATCGTCGTCATCGTCGTCGTCGTCGAGTTCAATGTGCGGGATGTCGGCATTGTCGCAGTGCTCGCTCATGCCCGAGCAGTCCGAAACCGTCTTGGAGTCTTGCGGGCTCGGCACCCGCCGCCGCGAGGTGCACCACCGCGTCAGCATCTTCTCCAGCATCGTCATCGTCACCGGCTTGGCCAGATAGTCGTCCATGCCGGCCCGCGTGCACTTCTCGCGGTCGCCCTGGATGGCCGAGGCCGTCATGGCCACAATGGCCACGTCCTCCAGCAGCGCCTTGAAGGGCTGGTGATGCCGCAGCAGGTGCGTGCATTTGTACCCGTCGATGATGGGCATCTGCACGTCCATGAGGATAATGTCGGGCTTCGCATTTCGCCCCTTCGACGCGTCTAGGAGGTAGTCCAGCGCCTCCTTGCCGTTCCACAGCGCCGTCGCCTGGAAGCCCAGCTTGCCAATGGTCCGGGTGGCGATCTTTTGGTTTACCGGGCTACCCGCACCTCGTCCGTCAGTCCGAGAAGCGTCCGGTCAGCGTTGGACGAAAGGATGGATACTACTCACTTGTCTTCCACCACCAGTATGTGCATTCCCGCCCGCTCCGACCTGGGCAACTCCGGACTGTCGGCCGACGGCGGCGTACGAACCGAGTGGCGTCGGACGGGTAGCATCGACGACGACGGCTCCGATCCCGTCGACGCCACCTGCTCGTAGTCAGAGCTGTTGCACGACAGGCTCATCTCCGACTGCAACCGGTCGGGGATGACCCCGGACTGGACGAGGGCCGACTCGCGCGGGCCCTGCGGCTTGTTGAAGGGGATCCAAAACGTCGCCGTCGTGCCGGAGCCGACCGTCGACTCCAGGCTGATGCGGCCGTGCATCAGGTCCAGCAGGTTCTTGCAGATGGTGAGCCCCAGCCCGGTGCCGCCGAAGCGCCGCGCCGTCGACGCGTCGCCCTGGCTAAAGGGCTGGAAGAGCTTGCGCCGGACGTCGTCCTGGATGCCGATGCCCGTGTCCTCGACCGTAAACTTAATCTCCACCGAGTCGGCCGTCTCCTTTTCCTTGACGACGGAGAAGCGCACGTACCCCTGAGTGGTGAACTTGATGCTGTTCGTCAGCAGATTCGTTATGATCTGACGGACGCGGCCGGGGTCTCCGATGACGATCATGTCCCTCTCGACGTCGTCGCCAATCTCCGCCTGGAAGTCGAGGTTCTTGCGCTCGACGGCGAACTTGAGCATGCGCACCACCTCCTTGACGATGAGCGAAAGCGAAAACTGCACCTCCTCCACGTCCAGCCGACCGGACTCGACCTTGGAGAAGTCAAGGATGTCGTTGATGACGGTGAGCAGCGACGTGGCCGAGCTCTGGATATTGTCGACGTAGTCGCGCTGCTCCTCGTCCAGCTCCATGTCGCCCAGTAGCTCGGCCATGCCGAGGACGCCGGTGATGGGCGTCCTGATCTCGTGCGACATGTTGGCCAGGAACTGGCTCTTGAGCCGATTGGCCTCCTTGGCCGCTGCCTCGTTGGCCATGGCCCGACGCTTTTCCCGAGACTGCTCGCGCACGGCCTCCTCCCGCACCTTGAGCTCCGTTACGTCCATTATGACGCCGATGACTCCCTCGATGCAGTTTTGGTCCGTCGCCTTTCCGTCTTGCGACTTCTTGCCGTACATGGGCAGGAAGCGGGTGCGGTAGAAACGATCATCTGTTGACCGGCCGTCAGAAGTTTTCTTCTTTTTCTTCTTGAATCGACGTACCGATAGCATGCTCCCTCACGTCCTCAGTCGATAAGCCGTCGATGATGTCCTCGATCGGGCGCAGGAACTCGGGCCGTTCGCCCTCCGGTAACTGCTCCGTGAGCCGGTTGAAGACGGTGTACATGTTTTGGCCGACGAACCACCGGCTACCGTCGTGGTTCTCCTCGTACGTGCTGTCCCATATAAGAGCTCCCTCGAGCATCGTCACAAGCCGGCTCGGGTCAACGGTGAAGATGGTGACGTGCGAGTGGGCTATGACACTAAGCAGTTGCTGTCGCATGCGCTTGGCGGCAAATTTGGTTTCCATGCTTTCGTGGATATCGGTACATGTTCCTGAGCGCATGTCAGAAACAACAGTCACCGCGCTGGGAGATGATGTCTTTGACTCACCAAACCACTTCTCAATCTCCCCCGTGTCCTTGTTCCGCACGGCCAGGGCCCGGGCGAGGAACCACTTCCACTCGCCGTCCTGGCTGCGGCACCTGTACTCGGCCATGTACGGGTCGCCCGTGAGGAGGGACTGGTTCCATCGAGCCAGCGTATCAATGAGGTCGTCCGTGTGTAGAGCCTTCTGCCAGCCCCAGCCCATGCATTCTTCCGGGGCTAGTCCCGTGTAGACTGTCCACCTCGTGTTGATAAAGTCAAACATGCCATCCGGGCTCGCCGTCCAGACAAACTGCGGCATGGTATCGCAGATGAGCTTGAAGCGCTCCTCGTCACGCTCCTTTATCTGCGTTATCACGTCGGTCATGTCGGTGACGTCACGCCAGGTGACGACGCCGGCGAGGAACTCGCCCGTGGTGTCGTCGCGAATGGCCTCGCCCAGCACGTCGTGGACCATCTTCTTCCCCTCCCGATCGAAGGCTCCGACGCGCATGCTGGCGAAGGGCGTCTCGGTCCTGAGCAGGATCGACATGGGATACTCGCTCACGTCGAGGCACCTGGAGAAGTCCTCGGTCCACAGGGGCCAATTGGCGAGCAGGTCGAAACCGTCGGCGATGGCATCCAGATCGGCGCTGACCGAGACCATTAGCCTGGCGGCCTTGTTGGGGAAGGCAACGCTGCCGTCCTTCCACATGGCTAATATGGGTATCTGGGTGTTGTCGAGCAGGGCATCCTTCATCAACGTAATCTTTTGCAGCAGCGACGGCGTGCTCGAGTGCGAAGCCATAGACGGCGGGCCCATCGGAGGGAAGGGGCTCGAAGAGACGCTGACGGCGGCTGGGCTGTGGAAGGACGGCGAGCTCGATTCGCGGCTCGAGGCGACAGAGGACGGGTTAGAGACGACAATGGACTTGCGATCAGCAGCCTCGAGAAGACTGGACCTCGCGACGGATTTCCTGTTGTGGACGGGGATGGAAGGGGTCGAGTGGGTATTGGTAAAGGTCACGGTAAAGTAGGTTTGATGGTCCTCGATTTCCCAGATGGTGACAATCATCTTGGCCAAGGCTTGATACTCGGACTCCTTGGATTTGAGGCGAGTGTCAAAGGTTGTTTTGCCAATGTCCTTGCGGCTGATGACGACGTCGAGGACGGTATCTCGCCTCGGCTGCTGGGCTTTTGCCGAGCCGACGGTCGGGGTGGCGTCTCCGCCAGGGCGACGGGAGCATCGCTGAGCGGCTTCGGTCGCCGGCGGACGGATTTGGGCCTCCTGGAGTAGGGAGTCGAGGAAGGACTCCCACGATATCCAGACCGGCCGACCCTCCTGCAACATGTCAATGCCAACCTGGGAAAGCGTCTGTCCGCGGAGGTGGTCGATGGTGGCAGAGGCGGCATCCTCGCGGTAAGGGTATTGCTGGTCGCCGTCTTCGTCGTCGTGATCGGGGACGATGCCCATCATCCTGCCCATGGCCTCGTTTGCCATGACGACCGTCTTGAGGCTGTTCAAGACCATGGTGGGGACGGGGTGATACAGCATGGCGGAGAAGGCCAGCTGGCCCGGCGATATCGACGGCATGGCGAGGCGAAAGGGACTCTGGGACTGAGAGCGAAGCCGGTCCAAGGAGAGGTTGAGAGGATCCCTCAGAAAGCGGCCGGCGGGAGTGGAGGGGGGGCTGGCTTCGCAGTGATGCGACTTGGCGGAGGAGTTGGCGGGCAGATCGGGAGAGGCGGGAAAGGAGGGTACGGATCGCGGCGCATCCAGGGCCGGACGATCCGGCGGGGCATCGCGGGCAGCGACGAGGTCGGCGGCGGTAGCGGCAGCAGTAGCAGCAGCTTGATTCCGGCCCAGGTCGCGGGGCTGCTGGATACCGGAAGTCATGTTCGTCACATGAGTTGAAGTTGGCGAGACTGGGGGAAAGGGGGAAGGGGAAGAAGAGAGGGTTGAACGGCGGGGCGTCAGGGGCAAAAGGCACAGCTCAGTGGAGAGGGCGGGAAAAGAGGATCAAGGTGGCGGAGTATGGCATGTCGAGGTTGCTGGCAGCTTTGCTTGCTGGATGATGCTTCGGGGTCGAGAGCGACGACGGGCCGGGAGCACGGCGGTAAAGGGCCGGGCGGACGACGGGCGACGGGCGACGGACGACGGACGACGGACGACGGACGACGGACGACGACGACGACGATGAGGATGAGGATGATGTGGGACGAACAGACGTACGGCGTAGGAAAGACTCTGCTCTGGCTTCACGGATGGGGCGGCCTGGGTCCTGGGGGTTTGGGCTTGGGCCCAGGCTGGAGGAGTGGGGGGGGGGGGGGTGGGGGGGGAAGAGCAGCAACTGCGTGTGCCAGTAGCCCACTAAGGAGGGTGTGGGGAGTGTGTGTGTGTGCATTCAGTAATGTAGTATTGATGAAGGAGCGATCGTGACTGTGAGGCTATTCTAGATGTACCAGTGCCTAGTACCTATGCGTCCCGGCCTGTTGTGGCCGGAGTTACGGTAGCGCTCGTGTTGTGGGGGGAGCTTCGTATAGCACGGCACTTTACTGGAAAGAGGCACTAACCTCTATGGCTGTGCCAGCACGCCCAAGGCCGTTTTTAGCAAGAGGCGCACGCGCACGCACACACAACCCGCATATGTATGTACATAGCATGTATGTATGTATGTATGTGCCTAGGTAATACACATACAGACAAGCAAAAGAAAGGAAGAGGAACAAGGTTAAAGAAGTCAGAAACAGGTTGCAGACGATGAGTGTTTTGTTTTCTCTGACCTCTGAATACCACCTACCTACCTACCTACCTAACCTGCCTTAACACACTTCAAGCCCGCACACATTAAAAAAAGAAGGAAAAAGCCGAGACCTTGACCTGGAACGGGAGCCGTGTTTAAGTGGGTGCCTGGTCAGGTCTCTATACATATGTACATACATATGTACACACATGCATCACAAGTCCGAGTTGTATCCGTACATACATATGTATGTACATATGTACAATGTGTGTGCTTCCCCCACCCCGCTCCCCCCGCACATTGTTCTTCCGCACCATAAGCTGTTTTCAAACCCACCTCCCCTAAGCAAAGACCCCCCCCCCCCCCCCCCCTCCTCTCCCCTTCTAGGTAGGTTTCGAGACAGAGTGATTCATCGAAGCTTGCCCCTCCGTCCTATCCTTAATAAAGTGCTTTTCCCCCGGATCAGCTCGGTTGGGCCCTTTTTTTTTTCCCCTGTTAGTGCGTAGTAGCAAGGTAGGTAGGTAGTTCAAGCATAAGGATGCAGGGTCTGGTTTCGAACGTCAACAACAGAAAACAGGAGAGGCAAAATGGCCTCAGTCCAAAGGGGAAAAGGGGGGAGTGTATGTATGTACATATGTATGTAAGTCGATGGTGGCTGCGCCACGTTCAGCAATCTAGGTAGGTAGTCAAACGGTGATGGGCGATTCTCTCTCCTGCTCCATCTTTCTCTCTTCTCTCTCTTTCTCTCTCTCTCTCTCTCTCTATATATATATATACCATGCATTTCCTCTCCCTACCTCCCTATCTATGTACTATGGAAAAAACATGTGGCTGCCAACTCTTATGCTTCCTAGCATATGTCTCCCCTCCTCATCGACGGTCAGCAGAACAGAAAGAAAAGGGAAATGGGAGAAAGACAGGCCACTAAGACGAAAAGAGAATCTAGCACTACTGCACTGCCTACCACCTGCTAATGCGAGTCTTTGCTACCCTTCCGTCCTTAACCCTCGATCCGATCCCCCCCCCCCCTTCAACACTTGCCATGTATGTATGTGTATGTATGTATGTATTATAACACGATGCTAGTATGTACATACATATGCATGTAAACCTATTCGCCGGCTTCCTGCAGCAGCTATCTTTTTATGCCGCATCACCTCTCCTCACTCACTCTCCCTCTCTGTGGCTTGTCCCCTCTCCTCTCCTCTCCTGTCTCCTGTCCTGTCCCTTACCTCGCCGTCCAATCACATCGTCCTCCACCCCCCCCCCCTTCCTGGAGTCTAGACCGCCGCGGCTGCGAGTCAAGTTGTTGTTTGTTGATGAGACTTGCTGCTGGCTGCAGTCGGCAGCTACCCGTAGGTAGTATGTAGTTTCTATGTATGTACTAGGCGAGACCGGTCATCCTCTCGTTTACATACCTGCTTTTCTGTCTTCTCCTTGTTCTTCTTCTTATACCCCCTTTTCTTCTTTCTCTACCGTTATCAAAAAAAAAAAAGCTGTACAATACGGTTAGTGACTCACCACCGCTCAACCACCCTCCAACCCACCCATCCCGGAAAAAGACACGCCCAGAGCAACCCAACAGCGTCGCATCGCAGCCGTGCAACGACTTTTTCTCACCGCAGATCCCTGTCCCGCTGCCACGCACGCGACAGCTGACGCCCCAATCAATCGGCCTCTCCCTCAGCTGCAACGGAGGAATGACCGTACATTACGGAGTACCTCCCTTCCATACAACCCATACACTCATCACGTAGTATGCATACAACATACGGCTCGCATCCGTAGGGCCCTAGGGCTTTGCCTTCTCTCCCTCCCCCGTCCATCTAAGGTAGGTAGATACATCTACCTATGAACTGTCCTTCATCAGCCCGCAAGTCACGCACGTCCACCACTGTCGCTCCATGACCGTTCCACAGAAACTGCAGGTCCACGTCGGCGGAAGCGAGCGCGGCTCCGTCTCGCCCTGGCCCTGTGTCAAGTCCACTACCATCGGACCCTTGTCTCCTCTCCCTCTTCCTCTTCCGACCGCCGTCGGGGGATGGTGAGGGCCAACACGAGGAAGGGTACCTGGACGAGTAGGCGGTGGAGGAGGCGGAGGAGGAGGCGGCCGCCTTGCTGCCTCAGAGGCCGAAAGAGAACGAGACCGCTCCCCGCCACAGGCGTCGCAGCAGAGGTACTGTTCGGGATTCTGCAGCGTGCACGCCTCGCAGGTCCAGGTCCCGGCCGCATTCCCGCCTCCTGCCGTCTCCCGGCCGCTAGCCTCTCCCGGGAAGACGTATTCGCTACCCAGCCTCTTCTTCTCATCCTCTTGCACGAGCTCCCAGAGCGCCTGCGCAATCGCCACATCGTTGGCCTCGTCCTCTTCAGCCTGCGTGCGGAAGCCGTTACTCGTCGCCGAGTCGGCCACCTCCTGCATCTCTCTAGCTGTAAGCCTCTCCGTCGCGCATCCCCGGAGCACCTTGTTGCGCCGCTGGACGGCGTCGACGATGACGTTGCGTATGTCCTGACCGGGCCGCGGGGCCGTTCCGCCTAGACGACGGCCCGGAGCCGCCACGGGGGGCTGGTGACTTCGGCGATGTCTCTCAGCTGCTTCGCGTGCCAGCCGCCGCGCCTCGTGCTCTGGCATCCGCCAGCCGCCCAGACGGCGCCCCTGCGATAGGAAGCCTTCGCCCGTGTACCCCTTCATCATAAGGCCCTGCAGCTCGTCGCGCAGCTGATCCCAGAGCGCATGAAACTGCTGGTTGTGCGGGCCGTGGACAATGTGACAAAGCTCGTGAAGCATCGTATCGGTGACGTTTTCCATGGGCATGAACTGAGCCCGGTCGCCGGGATAGCGCAGCCGAAGACATATCTTACTCCCGCCGTTGACGTTCAGTCCTACCCATCAAAGAGTCAGTTGAAAGCTCTCTTCCCTCCCCCATATCCAACATCGACGCTCTCACTACGGGTCGCATACCGAGTAGGCTCGGGTCCGACGGGTAAAACTCCGCTAGCTGGCCGACCTTCCACCCACGAACCCGCATAATGGGCTTGACGAGCGACGCCACCTTGCGCAGCGTATGCAGCGCTTCGTCTGCGCGAGGTTCCTTGTCCAGGTGGACATAGGAGCGGACGAGCGGCTCATGTTCCAGCATGCCTCTTGATTCTCGTCCGAATTGGTGTGTTGTCTTATGTATGTATGTATGTATCGAGGCCGAGTGAGCGAGCCTATGGCATTATCGTCCTCTGGTGGTAGAGAAAATGCGATCGTAGGATCACGTCACGCAACGGCTGCCTGCCGGCGCCCTCGCCGCTGCGCCCGGACTCTGCGATGCGATGCTACCGGAAGGTTCTTGGCTTCGCCGGTTTGCTGCCCGACCTCTCTAGACTCGAGCTGACTCACGAGATTACGTACATATGTATGTACATACGTGGGTGGATGAGATTGAGGTCCACGTCACCACGACGAGACTTCAGCCACAATACATACATACATACATACATACCTACATACAACTCCTTCAGACCCTGATGAGACTCATACTGCGAATACTAAAGTGAGCGACGACGAATATGGCTAGACCTGAGTGAGATGACAAAACGCTTCCGGGGCCTTGGATCGCCGCCACGTGGAACGACTGTTTCACGAGTAACAACTCACAATGCACATCGGCCAACTAAAGACAACGGCATCAAATCAACTCTCCCAGCTTCGTTTTCCATCTTACTACGCTCTCAGTCCACAGCCAGGGGCTCAAACTTGTTGGCTCCCAGCGCATCCTCAACCCTCTCCATCAACATCAACACCTTCTCCTCCTCAAGCCGCCGGCTAATGACCTGTACGCCCACGGGCAGGCCATGCATCGCGTCCGGGTCGTAAAACTTGTACGCACCTCGCGCCAAGCCGTTCAGGTCCCGTAGCTTGAAATTGCTCGGCAGCTTGTCCTTGAACCGATCGACATGAGTCACGGGTATGACACCGGCGCTGTAGTCGATCTGGGTTCGCCCGTCAGTATGCAGGTACCTCGACCGAGCCAAGCAAACTTGGTAGCTTACTAGATTAAAGAGAAAGGTGTACGCGCAGCTGCTCACTGCGTCGTGCATGCCGTTGTGCGGTACGGCTGGCGTTGCGTTGGGGGGTGCAATGATGAAGTCCAGCTCGGCATCTTCCCACATATCGAACCAGCGGCGCTTGTAGGCCTCCCTCTGCGAGATGAGCGCAGAGTACTCTCGCGTCGTCCTCGGCTGCCAGTCCCGTAGCATGCCTGCCCACAACGGATCGCGACGGACGTATCGAACCCAAAGGTAGTGCAGATACTGGATGAAGCGAGGCAGCCGGGCGTAGAAGCGCAGCTGAGCCGCGCCGCAGTCGTTGCGCTCTCCGGTACGGAGATAGCTCATGACCGTTCCAAGGCCATCGGCACAGAGGAGCCGAGACGCGAGACGCAGGCCGTCGTAGGGTGACGGGGGCTCAATCTCGATGATGCGATGGCCGGCCTTTCGCAGAGCGGCCTCGGTCATTTCTAATGCTCTCTTGCAGGCTGGGGAGGGATCGATGACGCCGTCGGTACGGAAGACTCCGACCCGCAATGTCTTCTTGTCTCTGTACTCGTTGACGACGTCAGGCCGCCACGGCATTGGATGACAGGAAGGATCGTAGTTCCAAGGGCCATTCTCAATGACGGCGCGGGTAAAGTAGATGAGGTCGTTGAGCGTCCGAGCCATGGGGCTGTAGACGGCAGGCACGCCGTCCTGACCGGGGATGCTGGTAGTGGCCCCCAATTTTGGCCAACGGCCGATGGAGCACTTGAGCGAGTAGATGCCGGAGAAATGGGCGGGACAGCGGACGCTGCCGGCGACATCGCTCCCGATGCCGATGCGGCCGCCGAGGGCCAGCAACGCGCCCTCACCACCGGTTGAGCCGCCAGGGGTATAATTGCGGTTGTACGGGTTGGTGGAGCGGCCCCAGACGTCGTTGGCAGACTCAAAACTGAGGAGAGTGATGGGTATGTTGGTCTTGACATACGGGACAGCACCGAGGTCCTTGAGCATCCTCACCATGGGACCGTCGTCGGACTTGGGCTTGTCGACATAGCAACTCATGCCAACGGTGCTGTCGTAGCCCTTGACGTCGATGGTGTCCTTGAGACTGACGGGGATGCCGGCCAGGGCACCCTTGAGGTTTATAGAGCCATCCATAATCCAGCTCTCGGCATCCTTGATGAGAAGCTCAGTGAGGCAGTTGGTTTTGCCGTGAGCCCTCAATGCGACTTTGCCATAGGTGCTGAGGATGCCGGATGCCAGGGTGGGATCGGCCTGAACGTCCACAACGAGCTTCTCAATGGGCTTATTGACAATGTCGCGGTCGAACGAACTGATGGGAGAGCGATAGGCATCGAGGAGGCCGAGGCGGGTGGTCCGCTGATCCTGCTTGAACTGGCTGAACGAGGGCTTGAGTTTTTGGTGTATGCCCGAAGACTCTCGCTCATACGTACCAGTCTCGTCGATGTCGCAAGTAGTCGAGTAAGAACATGGCTGGTGGACGAAGAGGGGGGGAAGATGAACGACACTGAGCGGAGGGAGGGATGAGCTCGGGATAAGCAGATGGTTCCTGGGATCGGCGAGAGAGGGGTAACGAGACTGGGGAAGGGGGGGGCTGGGGTGGCTCCTTCGGCTGTTGCTCAACCGTGTAACGGCCGGGAGCCGGTCTCTTAGTGTGACGAGAGCGATAGTCGGGATGGAGTTACTTCGCCGTACGCTTGCATCTGGTATTGGTAGCAGGCTGTAGGCATTGGAGACACGTACGTTGTCCTAAGCATCTTGGTGGAGAAGGAGCATCGTGTGATGCGCCGATAGAAACCGGAAGAGGCAACGATCCAGGGTCCTTATGTATGTACAATAATTGTACATACATACATGATAATCGCCAAGTCCCTGTACTAAAGCCTAAAGGCCAGCCAGCACTTCTCAGCCGCCGTAGAGCAGAGCCAAGTAACGGTACGGATACATGTACGGATAGTATGTAAGCTAAAGCACAGAACCCCCCCCCTCAGGCCCCTCACCGGAGCCACCACGAAGCAGCCAATGACGGGGCTCGATAACGTGCCGGGGGCCCGCAAATTCCCCAATGACGACGAAGGCGCGACACAACAACAAATCGTCACCTCTCCTCCACCTCTGCCTCCTGCTCTGTCTCCTCCTCTTCCATTCCGTCCTCCTACCTCTTGGTGACGACGGTACTCACTGCGCTGTTTCCCGCCATGCCCTCCGACGATCATCATAACTTTCTCGACTCGGTTCACACGCCTTCACCCCCCATCCCGCCGTTTTGCTCCTGAAAAGAAAAATCTTCTGACTTGAAAGACGTAGCTTTCCGGCATCTCCCTCGACGTCGCTGATTTCGTCGACCGCAATGTCGACCGCGCCGCCTCAACGATACGCGATGTCCTCGCTTCTTCCACTTGGTTTTCTGACTCCATAAGACCCAGTCCCGTCGTGACGGCGCCGACATCCTCCGCCGCTTCTGCCGCCGCGTCGCGCCTCGAACTGGCCCAGCGTTGGGTAGCGCGCCACAAGGTTGTCACGGGCCTCATCGTCGTCATCTGCGGCACCGTGGTCTATGGCGGGTACCAAAAAAGCCGCCGTCGCTGGCCTCGAAAAGCCCGGAGAGCCAAGAGGGCCCGTAACGGCGGGCGCGTCGAGGTCGTCGTCGTCGCAGGCTCTCCCACCCTCCCCCTGACCAAGTCACTGTCCCTGGATTTGGAGAGGCGCGGCTTCGTCGTCTTCGTCGTCTGCAACGCCGTCGAGGATGAGGACCTGGTTCACGCCTTTTCGCGCCTGGATGTCCGCCCGCTGACCATCGACACCACCAACGTGAGTCCTCTTTTTAAACCGCCTCCCATGAAATTCTGTTGACTGACATTTTCCTTTATTATGTAAAAGCCACCTCGCGCCGGCGCTGCCATTGAGCGCTTCGCCAGCTACCTGCAGTCACCGCAGGCCCCCGGCCCGCAGATCAAGCCGAACCAGATGACACTCAAGTCGGTCATCCTCATTCCCAGCCTCCACTACCAGACTTCGCCCATCGCGACGATACCGCCCTCGAGCTTCGCCGACCTCTTCAACACCCATCTCCTGCAGCCCATCCTCACCATTCAGGCCTTTCTGCCGCTGCTCACGTCACGGCTTAACCCAATCGGCGACAAGTGGATCCCGCCCAAGGTCCTCGTCTTCACCCCGTCCATCATCTCCTCCATCAACCCACCTTTTCACGCGCCCGAAGCAACCGTCTGTTCCGCTCTCACCGCCTTCACCGAGGTGCTGACGGCCGAGCTCCGTCCGCTCGACATAGCCGTCACCCACGTCCAGCTCGGCACCTTTGACTTCTCCGGCTTCTCCGCAACAGGCCGGTCACGCGTCTCGCTCGCGCCGGGAACGCCCCACGACACGCTCGTCTGGCCCGACGGCGCGCGTCACGTCTATGGCCGCAACTTTGTGGCGCAGACGACCTCGGCCGTTTCGGGCGGTCGCATCCGCGACTTTAAGCCAAGCTCCCTACGCTGTCTGCACACGACCGTCTTCGACGTCATCGATGGTTCCATCACCAGCTCCTCTGTCCGCGTCGGCGTCGGCGCCGGCATCTACGGCTTCGTCGGACGCTGGTTGCCCCGAAGCCTCGTGTCGTGGATGATGGGCATACGCCGCGTCGACGAACTGTCGACCTGGAAGGCCAGTCTGGACGACGCGGCGGCTACGTCTTCGCCCCACTGCGACGAGGGCGACGACCCTGACACGGCACTTTCCAACGAGTTTATCGCCGTCCCGTCGGAGCGCAACGTCTGGCGCTCGGACACGGCTGATAGCAGCCTCTGGGTGCCGCCGGTATCGGAGACGTCGTGAGTGCGTGAAAAGACGCGCGTGTATGAAAATTCATGTTTCTGTTCTTGTGTCTCGCAATAGACGTCATGACGAGATCGTCTTTTGTTGCATATCTCTTATTTTCGTGGTTGGCATTTGGGGTGAGGAGTTTGGCATACGGGATCTCGTTAGTATACAAAGTCCGCTCCCTCAGTCATCTATCTACACGATGGCCTCTATTATTGTGAAAGGCTACATATATAATATGGCGTAAGGGTGGGGGGGGATGCAATATGCTGTGAACGCTTAACCACATATACCACTAGTTGCAGTGCAACCAGCTTTCAATGTCCCCTCCCGCGGAAGCGTCTATCCCTCCCAGACCTCCATTTCCCGCCGCGATGATGACGGCCAAACCGACCTCCATCTTCGCGATCGCGCGGCCCATCCCGACCAGACCGATCATCCGCGCCGTCATCCCCCCGCGAGGACATATTGGGCAGTGATGACGACGACGATGGCAACGGGAGCAACCCCGAGCCATGGTGACGACGATGAAGCTGATGATCATCCCTGGTCCTATCGTCCGTCTTGACGACCGGCTTCTCCAGATTCTTGGACCACTTCGCGTGTGCGCCTTGCTTGCACTCCGGTCCGTCGGGACAGAAACCTGCGAGGTAAAAGGGACATAGCTTCCTTCGAACATGCTTCTTGCTGCAGAGCGGGCCGAGGGGACAGAAGCCCATGTCGTAATGAGGACAGGGGGGAAGTCTGGTCAGGGGGTCGACGTGAAGGTAAAGACACTCCTCTCCATTGGAGCAGTAGCCATTTCTCATGAAGAAATTACACTCGGGCATTTTGCGCAGGTTATACTCGTGGAGGAACTCGCAATGCTCGCCCTTTTTGCAGAGGCCTCTGAGCCAATGCTTACAGACCAGCGAGTTGAGACCGCCGGATTGCATCATCGATGTCGTCGATCTCAAGTCGCCGCCTATTCCTCCTCCTCCGACTGAGATGACGTGCCGCTCTGAGCATCGCGTCCCGTTCGGACAGGATCCTGTCTGGAAGCCTTTGCAGATCGGTCGGTCGGCTGGGAGGCCTACTTGGTACGTCTTGCGGACGAAAGGCGTGAAGCGGAAGTGGTAAGGTTGGAGGGCCTTGTGCTCGAGGATGGCCGCGCTGGCCGTTTCTGGGCATGTTTTCATTCTCTCTATTTTGTTCCTGCTCACCCTTGGAGCGTCGTTTTGTTGGTATCGTCTGTTTTGTGGCCTTGTCTTGGACGGAGGTGAAGAAGACGCGGTTGATGAAGGTTGTTGATGGATGAGTCAGCAGACTCTTTCTCTCTCCGGCCGAACTGATGACGTCGTCTCCTCACAGCTCAGTCTCACACAATAATACACCTCTAATACTGTTTTAGCGGCACACAACACATTCAAATCCCATGAATTATCGAGTACAACGTGTGTCTTTCACATCTTTCTTGCACCAGCCATCGCCGGCCATGACCAAGAAGACTCTGCTTGGACAAATGTTACGTCCCTTTCCGACCATAGCAGAAGCAGCACTTGACGTATCGATGCGCCGTCACGTCTTCCAGACTCTTCTCTGCCTGTTCCAGAAGCGTCCGCCGCTGGTGAGGCGAGAGGCCCAATTCCGCCAGCGGTTTGGCCGCCAGCCCGTCGAGGGACTCTAGCATGACCATCTCGGTGAGCAGACCGAGAGTCTTTAGTTTCCCGTCACGCGGCCAGCTGGAGATGGGTATCTTCTTTGTTATGCACCGCACGTCGGAGAATCCCGCTTCTCGTACCATCTCCTTCAAGTTGAGGGCCTGCAGGGGCTTGTATCCGAAGCAGCGCAGGCCCTGGACCGCGGCTTCGTGGAATAAGCGCAGCGCGTCGTCGTCACCCATGGTATCGTCGTCGCAGAATATCTGCGGTATAATGTCATGGAATTCCACCCAGCCCCCTTTCTTGATGCGGCTGAGCGTCGTGCGGATGGAAAACCGTTGTCAGCCCATTGTCACACCGGCCGGCGTGAAAGAAGGCCGTTGTCCGTCTCATGGAAACGTACGGGTAAACCCTCTCCAGGAGGCCACGCACGTCCCGAAGGACGGCCGCCATGCCGCGGAAGAAGACGAGGTCGTACCCAGAGCCGTGTAGCCATTGGGTTCCCTCGCAGTCGTCGACAAACATGCGCACATTGACAGGCACCCACCTCGGCTGAATGGCTGATAGGTCCGTCCCGATGACGCTAGCACTTGGGTATAGATCCGCCACTTGCGAGAGTCTTCACCGTTAGTCTTGCTCGATTGATTCTTATAAAGGGATAAAGGCGGGGAATAAAAAGGAATACCGTCTATAGCCCAGGTTCCTTTTTTCACGCCGTCGCCGCTGATCAGCTCGGAGCCATAGCGCAACCATATAAGAGTGAGAGAAGAGGGAAGAAGGGTCACACCAGTCCCGGTCCCGATGTCTATGATTTTCTGAGGACGACGACCGATGTCGACGTGGAATAGTTGGCCGTCCTGACGAGCTACTTGGTCGGCTTGGCCGTCTCATCTCTCGGGTGCGTGAAAAGGGGGGGGGGGGGGGGGGACGAGGAAGAAGAGCAAACGGAAAAGCGTACGGTGATTTCCAGCATCAGGGAATGATTCAGCTCTTCTCGCCTCTGCTCCCGGTTGTCGTTTGGAAGAGGATAGCGGCCTTTGCAGTAGCCGTGGTAGCGACGGCCGTGGGCAAAATCGTCGCGATAGACGCTGGGGCTGATGGACGTAGACTCGGCGCAGGAGGAGTCTGATCGGACGTCGGTTTCTTGTCCTGAGTCGCTGAAGATGGTTTCGATATCGGCGGCGGAGGAGATGAGCGAAAAGGAGGAGGTATCGTCACATCGAGACATGATGTCCTTCTGGTGAAGCAAGTCGAAATGGGTGAGGAAAGTGAGGGAGAAGCAGGCAGATATCATCATGCATTGAGAACCTTTTTTTTTGTTAATCCCTCCCTATTAGTATTTCATTTTATATCTTTTATTTCCTTTTATTTTCCCCTCACCTCCAGGATGCCTGTCGCCAAGGTTAAACGCAGGGTCGACGCAAGCTTACCTTGCCTCCCCGATCAGCCTCCAGCCTCTATCTAGCCTAGATGGATCTAGAGTTAGCTAGAACAGTGGAGTGCTATGTCGATTCTTCTTTGTCTACCTACGGACTACGAGGCCGCGTCTTTCGGAACTAAGCAAACGATGCCGAGCCCGTCCGTCCCCCGTATTTTCCTCCATTGTTAGATGAGGACGATTGTGTATGACAAGGTACGACCTCACCTACTTGCCGTCATCGTGCCCTCCTCCCCCGCCTCTCTCTCTCTCTCTTTAACTGTCTTCTCTGTTGACCCTTTTATGGTCCCCCCCCCCCGAAAAAGTCGGGGGCAAAAAGTCGTGGATCCCGGCCGTCGGGCCGATGCATAGATGGATGCGCGGAGGAACTCCTACGACTTTTTTACGGTTCGTCTCAAAATGGCATCAGCGATATCGATTGGGCTGTTCTGCGTTGGACCGCGTTACACGAGATTGCTGCGCGATGTATGATGAAAGGTGGAAGCGATACCGGCTCTTTTCTATGACGCTGTCTATGCACATTCGAATGAAGGTGGGATCAAGTAGTGGCAAATGGCAGACTGTCCGCCGTTTCGCCACTCCATAGGTACCCAGCGAATTGTCTTCGATTGCATGTATGTACATACGTATGTATGCACATAAAATTGTACTACGGACGTAGGTGTAGACACAGCTTTTCGGACCTGAGAGCGTAACTCCAGTCCGAGAGGATGAAGGGGAAAACAGCCGCCTTGCCTACCTTTAGAACCGCTTGATCGAGAGCAAATACTCAATGAAAAGAAAGAAAATCATCTTCAAACTCTAAAGTCGAAGAAAATGTGTGTTTTTTTTTTTTGTACCGCTTAGACGAGACCGAGTCTCCGAGATATCGTGAAGTTGACAAAGCGGAACGGCACAGAAGTGGAGATCGGCTCGGCGCGGATCAACAATCCCCCGTATCTATGACTCTCTGTAATCGATAACCCGAGCAACGACTATCTCATCCGAATCTCCAACCAAGGACGAACGAAGCAGGAGAACGGTCTAGAGTAACGGCTTTAACGGATCAAAACATCACATCACACCTGGCATAGGAAAGCCGAAGGCGTCGGGGAAATATGCTGGCTGCACGGCCCGCAAAGCCTCACTAGCCTCCCGGGACGACCACGACCCCATTCTCGCCCAAAGCCATCTTCTCTCTCCGTGGAAAACACAAAAAACATCATGTCCGCCCGGTCAGCCGAAGATTCCATAGGCATGTCCCCCACGGGAGATGCAAATGTGGAATCCGCACGCCATAAAGAAGAGCAGCAAAACCCAAGCCCCGACGACAACGGCATCAAGGACGTAAACGAAGACGACGAAAACGAAATCGACGACATCACAAAAGCCACCCAACCGCTCTTCGAACCCCTCTTCACCCTCCTCACAAACACAACGACAAACACCACCATTCACCCTCACGTCCGGTACCTCTTCACAGACGACGACCCATCCATCCTCTCCGCCCCAGACCCGTCCTCGTCATCATCACCCTCAAGCAGAGCAATGGTAGTAGACCTCCTCCCCGACCCGGACCCCTCAGGAACGGGGTGGAAAGTCTCCTGGGCAGCTAGTCTAAGCGCCGACTTCGCCGTCTCGGACGCAAGGATCTTATCCCCTTCGTCCGCGCCTTCGACTTCCGGAGCGGGGGTGCTGCGCCTCGATGGCGTGGAGCGCGAACCCGTTGAGCCGCCTCCTCCTCTTTCCCCCCCCCTTCCTCCTCCTCCTCAGTCATCTAGGTCTTCGGATGCTTTACTTCTTAACTCTGATGCTGACGCTGCGGATGGTGGCGCTGACGATGATGGTCATGGTGGTGAGGACCTTCAGGCTTTGGCGGAGGACTTCCGTCGCAGGATGACCATTTTGCAAAGTGTTGTGGCTGAGGCTGACCGAAGGATCGCCGCGACGAAGATGCAAGACGACCTCTCTTCGTCGGAACATCATCAGCAGAAGAATGCCGAAAAGGGCACCGCTGACGAGAAAGCCTCCGTCGCCGAGGACGCAGAGCCCCGATGATGTCCGGATACCTCCAAAATGTCTCTCGTTTTCTCTCCCCATCTTGGTCCTACTCTCTCCGAAGATTATCTACATATACTCTCCCTCCCTTCGAAACCTCACCGGCTTCCGGCTTGCACGCCAGCCAACGACTTCATAGACGACTCCACCAACAGGGCGGAATTCCCCCTTTGCCCCCTCGACACATCTTTCATCAATGGCATCGGTTCGGTGTTAAGGCTCGGTTGTAATTTCCATTGTGTATGTATAATGAGTTTGCGAAAGTTTCAGGCTTACATAGATGGGCCGGCTTCCACGTCCGGACAGTGGACTATCACGTACATAAATAGACTGCTCGTGAGGAAACATATCACGCCTGACGGCAGGCACACGCGCGCGCGCACACACACACACACACACACACACACACACACACATCGAGGCACAAAGCTTCAGTCTCACAATTACGTGCAGGTCTAGAGTGAAAATGTTATTAAAATTTGGTACTCGAAAAAACGTCCTGAATGCTCCTCAACTCCTGGTCCGTCCGGACCGACAAAAGCCCACCAGCACGCACCAGACCGGGCGAGACGCGGCAAGAAGGCGGCAGCGAAAAACAAGAAACAAGACAAAAGATGAAGGGAAGAGTTCCGTAACCCTAACATCCAACTGGCCAGCGCGAGGCGACCGCCAATATCCCGAGAGAGTGACGCGCGAACTCGCCAACTAATGCCACGCCGTGCGTATATCCAATACGCCCTTGATGGTTTCTTCTTTCTTTTCCTCCTTCATTCCCCTATCTTACCCGGAAAGTCAAATGCGACAACTATGTTCTGAAAGGTCGCCCCTTTGTACAGCGCTTTTCGAGAGAGTGGATTGGGGGGAGCGGGGGGTGGCTATGATGCCTGTGGAGGGAAAGGCAGCCGCCGACGAACGAGGCGACCCAGTCTTTCGAAGTTTGGGGTCTCGGATATGGTGCGTTTGATCATAGCCACTGGTAGGGTGATGGCGTCCATGTCTCTCTTGCCGGGGTTGTTGGCATTGTTGGCATTGTTGTTGTTGTTGCCGCCGTTATTGACAAGGTTTTGTGGTCCGCCGCGGACGACAAATATATAGACCAGGACGACGACAACGATGATGATGATGATGAGTACTGTGTTCTGTAGTTAGCCAACCGTCCGACGCTGTCTGGCTCAGGGGCCTACTCACTGCTGACACCGAGGCAAATCCACTTCTTCTTCCTTGTCTTGCGAGCCGTCTTGACGGCGACGCCAATCTCTTCGTTGCCCTTGTCCAGGTTGTCGATGACCTCCTCGCCCTTTTGCTCTATCTGCAAGACGGCGGCATCTTGCTGGACGACCAGGGTGTCCATGTCCTGGAACAGCTGCGACAGCTCGACAATCTGCTGCTCGATCTTGATCAAGGCCGCGTGACGGTCCTCGACGGCGTTCAGGGCGGCGCGAGCACGTCCTTGCCGATCGCTCTGCATCAAGGCCTGGCTAAAGACTTGGCCGCCGTTGGTGTCTTCGACGGCGGCACGAATCTCGCTCTCAGAGGCGTCGGGACGGACGATGCGGTACTGGCGGGCCATTTGCTCCTGCGTGCGTTTGCGGAACTCGGATTCGACTTGCTGATATTGCTGAATGGCCGCCTTCAGCCGTCGGTCGACACGGCCAACTTGAGGATTGTTTTTCGGCGTCCGAGATTCGGGGTTTGACTTGACGGTGCGGATGCGGTCTGTCAGGCTGCGGTACAGCGACATGGTTTCGGAGGAAAGGGCGTCGAGCTGGCGGTTGGCGGCGCTGGAAGAGGAGCTGTCGGCGTCGTCCAGCGTCCGTTTCTGTAGCATACGGAGGCTGCCGAGGTTTTTCTCGACTTGATCGATGCCACGGTCGATATCCCTGCACTCGTTGAGAATCTGGTTGGGATCGCCGCCACCAAAGGAGCCGGCGTTCTGGGCAAGGGATGCCATCTCGACGTTGCCTCCTGGTCATGGCTTGTCAGTCATGTTCATCGGCGCGACGTCTGCCGTCGGAGCGCACCTGCGTAGCCGGCGTCCATGGAGTCCTGCTTGTTGAAGCCGCGACTGTAGGACGACGTCTGACCGTAGGATCCCGTCGGCTGCCTCAAGGGCGCGCCGTACGCGGGAGCATCGTCCCTTTGGTCGAAAGGGTTCTGTCTCGCATTATATCTTGAGTTCGAAGAAGCGTCAGTCAAGGTCGTGCGAGGCTCGCCAGGCAAGCGATACTAACCCGTACTGTTGAGCCATGGTCAGCCACGATAATCATGTGAGAGTATAATGGGAAAGACAAGGCAAAAAAAAAGAAAAAAAGAAGGGAAAAAAGAGAGGATGGCGAGGATGTCATGACTTGTCATGACAGCCGCGAGACCCGCCGCATCGCCTGGGTTGAAACGCAAGTGGTAGGGGGGAGGAGAGGATGAAACACTGACGCTCATAGTGGAATGGGGACGATGGAGCGATCGATGTCTGGAAGGCGGCTGGACAAGTCGGCAGCCAGGATCGATAGGACGCGAGGCGGCGATTCGCGCCGAAGACAGCAGACGAGCGAGAAGGTGACGGCGATGGAAGACGGAGGCGAAGTTAATTCGGTGCAAGTTGGATGAATTCGGGGGAGAGATGGTTCAAGTACGGGGCTTGGTGGCATGGTAATATAAAGGGGGGGGGGACGAAAGCAGCTACATGGCCAGTCGTACCCCAAGTGAGGACGTAATCATAGGGCGCACCGCCAGCAGCGAGGCAGACGCAGAATGGATGTAGCGGTCATGGGAAGCAGTTAGTGTGGCAGGATCCGGTACGAGATAATTGCGGAGCTATGGCCTTTCATGTCGAGTAACGCTTATCAGGGAGACACCTCGTATTCGAAGAGGATACTTCCCTAGCTTTGCACACCGCTGGGTGCGCGACGGTCTTACGTAATGCAGTACATGAGAACCAAGTATCGCCACCATTCAACACACTGCCGCCGTGGCGTCACTATCAGTCTCTTCATTCACAGGTATGTTGCCGCAATCAATGACTGCCGCAGCAAACCAGGGATGGATCAAAAAAGGGGACGGCGGAATAGAATGAAAAAAGCCTGCTCACGAGTGGAACGGCCCAAGCGCTGTCCGTTTTGCGTCTCTTCTCTGGCAAGGGAACGGCGCAAGAGAAATAACCGGTTTCATGTCCTGCGCCAGACCGGCGAACCGCCCTCGAGCCCGACTCGTCACCTGGCCCCCGCCCTGGATCGAGCCTACAACACATATATGCATACGTCTCCGGGGTGAGCCAAATGCCTACCGCCGTCGCTCTTTTTTTTTCTTGCTTTGCAGCTTTTCCTCGGCCAACGGTGCCGATGGAAAAAAGGGGGCGGACAAGCCGTCGTACAAAGGGGGAAAAGGGGGTTGCTTGTCACGCATCTTAACCTCCCACCCCTAAGGCACCGTTACCCCCCTTCCCACTAAAACTCGACTGTCAAACGAGCGTCTCCCTCCCTGGGCCGTCTAGACCACCGGCTCACAAGACGGCGTAGGCAGACACGTAACTGACGCTCATGTCGTCGGGCTCCGTCACCTCGCTGCTACGCTCGTACCGAACGACGCGAAAGCGATGCCTGTTCCCATCGTCGGCCTCTTTCGCCAGCAGCTCTAGCCCTGCCATGGCGACCCCGATCGGATGCCGCCCGCACACCGTGTTCCTCGTTCGCTTGAGGTTGGACACGAAAGCCTCGTGCTTGCCGCTCTCGACCGCGTCCATGGCCGACTTGTCCAGCCAGCCGATGCTCTCGTGGATGGGCGGTCCCACCGGCGCCGCGTCGTGCGGCCGGAGCGTCGTCAGCTTGGAGAGGCTGGCGTCGGCAGAATAAACGGTGTAGGAGTAGTTGGGGCCCCAATGGCAGAAGTCGGAGCTGACGACGAAGGCGTTCTCCTCTTCTTTGAGGTAGGGTAGTAACACCTTGCCCACGTCTTGCTCCTCCTCCAAGTCGTTGTCACCCACGATGATGGGCACGATGGTAGGGAACTTTTCGGCCGAGCCCAGTGCCCTCTGGCAGCTCTTGTAGAGTAGGGGTAGGTGCATCTCGAGCGAGTGCTCTCGGATTTCGTTCCTCTGCGGCATGTCCTGCATCTCGCCCTTCTCCTTGATCCGCTCCACGGTCTGACGATCCACCGTAAAGTCTCCAAACGGCGTGGCGTACTTGTCAAAGGTAGAGACGGCACAGCCACTCAACGCCAGCGTGTGAGACGGGCCCAGCAGGAAGACGCGTTTGGACTTGGTGAGGTCGAGGCAGCTGTATGCCCAGGCCGCACACTTGCCGGAATAGTCGTAGCCGGCATGTCTGTCGTCTGCAGCCTCAGCCTCGGCGCCCTAGCTGCCTTTTGCCCCCCGTCGTCTACTCACGGTGCGATGACGATTCGTGCTCCCGATATGGGCAGCGGTAATTCATCGACGGCATCTGGGACTCTGCTGAAGAAGCTTTCGAGCTGGGCATTGAGTTGCTTTTCGTCGCCGATGTACCAGCTTCCGGCTTTGGCGGCCGGTCGAGTTCCACCCATTGTCCCTTGCTTTGAGTCGAGTGAGGTGAAGTGAGAGACGAGGTTCGTAGGAACTGCGGGGTTAGTCGATCTTCACCTGGATGAAGTAGGGTAGGTGGTGAAGTACGGATACTAGGGTAAGCCTCAACCTTGTGACGCCTACCTACCCTAGGGCTCGGCCACGGAAGTACTACTAGTACTAGGTAAACCACACTTTGTACGACGACTTACACGGTCATCGATGGCTGTCCAGTTCTGGTTTCTCTTCTGTCTAGACCAAATGCTAGAAAAACAGCATCACAATGGACGAAACATAACCATCCATTGTGTCGCCAAGGACCAAGAGGCTGACGTCACAGCGCCCTAGCCTCGGCGACCCGCAGTGACGCTCAAGTCCTGACACCTTGAGGGTGAGCAGACCGTCAGAGCCAGCCATTCTGCCTGACGATGCGACTGCGTTCATGGCAAGCGTTTGAGCCCGTAAGTTCAGGCAGCCGTCGTGTGCTCTCGCGGCCTAGCCACGGTTATGCGCTTATGCGGACTGTTTGTCTTACTTCTTACGCGTCTGCTGGCCCCGCTTGGCGTATTCGTCATGCAGGAAAGAAAGACGAGAAAAGAATTTACGAAAGAAAATATGGGAATCTCAATTTCACCAGCTCTGCGTTACCCTTGCGAGGAGACACGAACCGAATTAAACAATTGCTTCCCTGGCAAAGCCGGTGTTTACCTTTGCTGCCCTAAATAGAGGCTAGGTCTTCTAGCTTGACGGCCCGCGGCAAGGCATCCTAGCCCAGGACTCGGTTGACAGCTTGTCCTAATAAACAACAACAACGCTGTCGCCTGTGCAAGTCTCCACGTCTGTCTGTCACCTATTTCCTCACGAGACAGGTATAAGTATTTTTTTACCGCCGGTTGACTTCAATGGAGTGACCCAAAAGCTATCAATGTATTCCTTAAATCTACTACTTTCTGCTACTTTAATCGTGATAGTTTTGCCCTATTTGCTTCATCAGATTCTCAAAAGCTGTCTTGGACACTATTTGAGAACTCATCTCGAGATTGTTCACTGCTGCTGCTGCTGCCGTTGTTGTCTAACGACCCGTGCGAGGGGTCCTCTCAGCACCTCCAGTCAAGTCAAACCAACAGCCTCTTCAACGTCATCTCAGTTCCTGAAATTTAAACACTGCGCCCATCATAAGACGATGACAGAAATGGACGCTTTCGAGACGGTGTATCTCAACGGCCCTAGTGACTGGGCGAAATGGATCGCCCAGATCCAAAGACTTGCATCAGAAGACGGCATTTGGCATCTGGTCGATCCGTCTGCAGCGGATAAGCCAGTACTCAAGAGACCTTGCGAGCCCAAAGCTTCACAAGTGAACCCGAAAGCTGAAAGGCCGGAGGACCTAGAGGGCTACGAGATTCACAAGCTCGACTTCCTCTACTCCACATACCGCGTCCAGAAATTGGACTTTGAACAGAAAGAGAGGGCTCTGTCAGCTCTCAATAGTGTCGTGGTCAAGACGGTTGGCCGCTACAGCAATATCGTGGCTGACCAACAAGACGTCGTCGCCTCGTTGGCCCTCCTCAAGGCCAGGGTGCAGCCTTCAGATTGGGCGGTCCAGATGGAGGCTCGAAACCGCTACCAGGCCGCTCTCAAGGTGTCGGATGGATTCAAGGTTGACGAGTGGGTTAACTCATGGCAGTTGGCGCTCGACGAGGCTACGAGGTTGGATCTTCCCGAGGTCCAGGGTCTAGTGCCTACCCTCGACTTCTTGCGGGCCGTTTCGGTGATGGATCCGTCTTTCGCGACGTTTTGGATCCAAACCATCGAGTTCCGAGCGTTTGAGAACGTCGACAGCTGGGAAAGTTCTATTCCTGACGGGATAAAGATTAGCGACATGTTCAGCAGGGTGACCAAGCTAAAGACTATCGCCGAGACACAATAATTGACGGACAAGCGGCTTGAGACTGACTTCTTTCGTTTTTCACTCTGCCGCGCACCAACAACAGAAGTTACCTAAGCAACAAGTCGGAAGCCCGACATGTTAACACCGTCTTTGGATGGGGCTGTGGCCCGATCTGCCCCAGATGGCGATCAGCGAAAGAGCCAAGACGAGAGGTTCTTTTTTACTCTTTTTTTGCGCGCCACAGAGTTTTTCGTATTTGATCCACGGGGCTTTTCAACTCTAGATTCAAGTTGAAGCGGAAAGCTGAAGTGATCGGGAAACGGGCATTCGCTCGTCTATCTTATAAGAAGAACCGGTTGCCAAGCCGGCAGGGAGGCTCAACCTGGATAGACGACCGTCTGATGATGATGATGAAAATTAGTACCGATGGTGATGATGATGCTCGACTTTTTTTTTTTTTTTTTTGCCAGGAATATGCACATACAAGGTGTGTGTGTGTGTGTGTGTGTGTGTGTGTGGAGAAGGGCGAGGCAGAAGAAGAAAAGAGAAAGAAAGAACCTGTCCACCTAGGGGAGAATAAGAGCAATGCATGTGTTGTATTACGAAGCATAGTTTGACGATTTGATGGAGGATGCGATGCTACTCTCCAGCCCCGGGGGTAATCAGTCCGCTCTCGTCTTGGCTTCCACTCTCCCCTTGTCGTCTTCGAATAGTTGAAAAGCCGGCTGTGGTCGTCGAGTTTTCTGTCTTTGTGATTTTTCCCCCCCTCACTTATCAAAAATCCTCGAATCCCCCCCGTTGGTGCCCCCTTACAGCCACCCCGTTATCAATCAGTTCTACGGATGCTACCGAGGCACCTCGGCACCGGGTACCAACTCCGCTAACAAATCTGCAACAAAGTACATACCTAGCCTGGCTTTAACTCCCTGCGCTTCCGTTGGTCGCCAGACCAATAAACCGGGGCAAGCTGCGCCACCTCGCCAGCTCCCTGCTAGGATTGCTGGTAGGTGGTACAACCCAGACTGCTAGCCTCCCACAGGGGGGCCACAGCCCACACAAGAACTTGCGCGCCACAGGGTTACAGTCGCAAACCATCCCATCCCATCCACCCTTTCCTCGCGCTTCGTCTTGTTGGTTTGCCTTCTCTTCTCTTGCTTCACGCTCCCTTTTCTCTCTCTCTTCCGTTTGCGTCCCATCAAGGGCTGATCCATCGCCCACCCAACTACTTCTTCTACTAGCCTTTTCCTTCCTTCTCCCCCTTCTCCTCCTCCTCCTCCTCCTTCTTCTTCTTCTTCTCCGTCCTCTTCTTCCTCTTCTTCGTTTTCCTGCGTCATTCGTCGTCCATTCTCGCCAGCTTCGAGTCATCGACCTTGCCCTCAAAGCTACGCGCTTGCGACGCGACAGTCCGAACGAAAAAAAAAAAACATGTCCGGATCCTCGAAATGGGCTTGGTCCAAGAGCACTCGTATCAAGGTGATGCTCGTCATCGACACCGCCTTCTTTCTCGTCGAGCTCATCGCAGGCTTCGTCGCTCACTCGCTGGCCCTTACAGCCGATGCCTTTCACATGGTTCGTCTCTTTCCGAGTTCGCGGTCTGCCCCGTTCCATCGCCAACTGATTAATCCCTCAGCTTAACGACATTATTTCCCTCGTCATAGGCCTGTGGGCAGTGTCTGCCGCGCAAAAGGCTACGACAGATGAGTTTACGTTTGGGGTATGTTTCGTCGTTCCGCTGCTGGAAAAACCGAGCTTACCGAACCAGTGGGTGCGCGCTGAAATCCTCGGCGCCTTCTTCAACGCCGTCTTTCTTATTGCACTCTGCGTCTCCATCGTTCTCGAGGCTCTCACCCGATTCGTCGAGCCGCCCGACATCAGCAACCCGAGACTCATCCTCATCGTAGGCTGTGCCGGTCTCTTCTCCAATCTGTTGGGCTTCGTCGTCCTCGGCGGCCACGGCCACGGACACTCCGACGACGAGGAGGCTCATGACCACTCCCATGAGCACCACTCCCATGAGCACGACATCAGAGCCGACGTTGCGGACCAGGACGGTGTCGTCAACGATATCCTACCCGAAGTTGTCACCAGCCGCATGTCCAACGCTGTACAGGCGGAGGGCCCCGAAGCACCGCGCCGCATACGGTTCGGAGCGGAGGCAGAAGAAGCAGGCTCCAAAGGCGGCCGCTCGGCAATGCAAGCTAGAGGCCGTCGTCCTCGGCGATCCAGCAAGAGCGGCCATTCGCGTTTTGCAAGTATCGAAGACATGAGCATTCATCCGGCAAGTTTTAGGCAAGACATCATCGCCGCCAGCCTTGCCGCCGCCTCGTCGAATCCTGCTGGACCGTCTGTTGGCGGTGACGAATCGCCCGTAGCAGACTCGGACGCCGAGGCAAATGAAGAGTCGCCCCTACTCAGAGGCGCCAAGGGCAGAAACGCCCCGGCTCTCGACAAGTCGCGCGGCGCCTGCTCCGGCGCCATCTCGAGGAAGCGTAGGTCTCGGCGGGACTCGAGCGTGCACGACGGGCATCACCACACGATGCCCCGGGAGGCCGGCAGCAAGGCCGGCGGCCACGGCCACAATCACGCCGACATGGGCATGAACGCCATGATGCTGCACGTCCTGGGCGACGCGCTGGGCAACGTGGGCGTCATCATTACGGCACTCATCATCTGGCTGACGGACTGGCCGGGCAAGGAATACGCCGATCCGGCCGTGTCCCTTATCATCACGGCCATCATCCTCAAGACGTCGATCCCTCTCACGCTGGCGACGGCGCGGGTGTTGCTGCAGGCGACTCCGGAGAATATCAGCATCCGGGAGATCCGGCAAGACATTGAGATGCTGCCGGGTGTCGTCAGCTGCCACCACGTTCACGTCTGGCAGCTGTCGGATACCAAGGTGGTGGCAAGCCTACACCTCCAAGTGTCGTTTCCCATCAACACGCACAGCGGCGAGAAGTACATGCAACTGGCGAAGCGGGCTCGCAAGTGTCTCCACGCGTACGGAATCCACAGCGCGACGATCCAGCCCGAGTTCTGCCTGGACGAGACGCACCAGCACGAGCAAGAGGCGGCCGCCATGACGCTGGACGGCGGTGGCGGCGACGGAGCCTGCTTGCTGTCGTGCGTGGACGACTGCAAGGCACAGGGTGGCTGTCCCGGCCAGGACGCGTCGTCGAAAGCGTCGTCTACGCGTCGGGGCAGTGGCTCGTCACGTGGCGACGCCGGCGAAGCCCGATCAGCGTCTTGACTCGACTTCTGGTTGGGTCGAGGCAGACATACGTTGTCGAAGCTAAAGGTGATGGAGCAAGCAGGGCATGTAATGTCCGCAGGGGATTAGCAGCGCGAGGTTGCCTCTGTCTGATCTGTCTCTTTCTTATCTTGAGGTCTACGTTGTTGGGATCGGGGCGTTTCTTGGGTGGGGAGGGGGGGGGGGGGGGGGGTCAGGTGTCGGATATGTGACAAAGACGGACGGTTCACGGCATGATATCGCGAAGAGCGATGTCGGGGGGGGGGTGCGTAGACGAGAAGATGGCGCCCAATTCAGTACAACGAGCGAATATATTTGTTCCCCCTTGTGGTGGGATGGCCGGAAGAGCGATTGCTCGTTTGACGAGGCGGTCTAAGGAGAAGAAGCTGGATCAAGGATATGATTCTGTCGAGGAGTCTTTTTTTACGTCAGTTGTCTGCAGTCATGGTTGGGGATAACTTGGGACGAGAGAGGTGTGTGTGTGTGTGCGTGTGTGCGAGTGTGCGTGCGTGCCAGCGAACTCGGATGTATGTGTATGTATGTATGTAATTGTACGTGCTGGATAGTATATGAATGTATGTACTAGGTAAATAAGTAGTAGGTAGGTAGTGAGGACGGATGAATGTATGCATGTGGGCGCTCTCTTCGGGATTATCATGCGGTGACGTGCAGATTAAAAGATGCAGGAAAGAAAAGGAAGAAGGGCAGCTGAAAAGCAAGCAGCTTTGGGGGCGAATGTATTTCGTAGAATAGAAGAGAGGCGAAGGGAAGGATGAAGAGTGCAGGACTTGAGAGGGAGAGGGAGAGGGAGAGGAGAGAGAGAGAGAGAGTTCGTAGCCTGTTCATCGTCGTCATCAGCGTTGACCACCCTCCTTACTAACCCCCCTTAGCAAAGAAAAGACGAGGCTGGCGAAGAGTTTATTGTATGTTTCAACTTGGGGAGGAAAGAGACGGGCCAATCTGACGGGATGAGAAGAAGGGGGGAAACTTGCTCTCATCTTGAGCCGTAGCTGAGGGTCGTTGATGATGCGTGTCGGGTGGGGGGAAACGGGGTGAGATGGCTGGTTATGTTTGGGAACAGCTTTGAAGAACGGTATGGATGGAAGGATGGAAATCCTTGTTCTGTATCCGTAGGCAGTTACTCCTTTTTTTTTTTGGTGGTTCGGGCTGAGGATTAGAGTAGAGGCTGAGGGAGGAGGGAGGATTGCATGTAACGGATATCCATATGTGGGAGGTTTCAGGCTGTACCGACGTTTGGACGACGGGGCCCTTTATGAGACGGAGGTTGTGAATACATTCACACGACATGTATGTATGTATGTATGTATGCGTGCATGGAGGTGTTGTAGTGGTGTAGGTAGGGATGCTATGTACAGTAATGAGCATCGGTTTTTTGATCCATCGTACATATGTATGTATGTGTGTATGTATGTATGTATGTATGTATGGCATGTGCATACCAACATTACATGGCAGGATGTATAAACGTCTCGTCTTCGCTGACGTGGCGTCCGGGGGAGAGAAGAGGGAGGGGGTGCGTTTCCACATATCAGACGGCGAATGGAAGAAACAAAAAATGCGACGCTGAATTCGTGTCTGCGAGGACGCGCGGAAAAGGGATGAAAAGTCGTAGATTGAAAGGAGAGGTGAATTCCGATCCCGGCACTACATACATACATACATACATCTCTCTCTCTCTCTCTAGTAGCATTTCGACTGCTACGTGTATATACATATGTATGACGGAGATGTTGGCAATACCGCGAATGCCATGTAGGCATTTGATATCCTGAATTTTCGGCAATAGGATAGATGATATTGGTATAGAAAGAAGTACATACGATCAAAGTTGACGTCCCCTACCGCCCCATCTTAGTATTCCATATGTATGTATGTATGTATGGACATGAATAACTCGATGCCATCCCCCCTACGAATACATACATACATACATACATACACACGTACAACGACATCCCGGCAAACAAAAAAAAAGACCGTCTCAGAAGCGACAAGGTTTATATACATATGTATGTATGCACATACCAGCTTCGCGTAAGCCCGTGTAAGTGAGTGAAAAAAAAAAGCTCAGTGTGAAAGACCCGCATCGACGCGATGCGAACGAACAAAAAAGTTTCTTTCCTTCTTTTCTTTCAAAATTTTCCGGAGAGGATATTTCATACATATGTATGTACATCTATAATATACATCCATCCATATATATATATGTACATATGCATATCATACTATATAGCACTAAGAAAGATAACAGCATACATACATACATTATACATATATATATCCAGGGAACCCTGGGACGTTTTGTGAATGCAGGAAATTTTTCTACTATTTTTTTTGTTCCTTGTCAAACTACCTTTTTTTTCTCTTTGATTAGGCAATGCTCTTTCTTTTCTGTTTGCTTTTGATTTTTTTTTTTTACTTTCCTATGCCTTTTTTTGTCTTCTTTCTTTACGACGCCGGCGCTGTAACTGTTGCGTCTTCGACGGGGGGGGGGGGGGGGTACTCGGGAGGGGGGGAGATGAAACGCGGTGCGGATAGTAAGCAGTATCCGTACCGCATATGGATCCCTTTCCTTCATTAAGAAACACCATTTTATACGTTATATCCCGTACGGATACAAATACATACATATGCATGTGTGTACATGAGTATCCGCAAACTCGTTTTCCGCACATATGTATGTATGTATCGTCGTATGAGCTTCTTCCCTGCTCGGTTGTCGTCGTCTTTCTAAAATCTCTTTGGTGCGGAGCTCTCCGAGTAGGTGGCATCGCCAGGGTGAATTCAAAAAAAAAAAAAAGACTGCCGGGATGGAACAGCGTGAGTTGCTGTGCCAATAAAGGGCAAATCATCACCCTTTTCTTTCATCTCCTTGCAACGGTAATCCTTCACCAGTCGTGTTCGATTTTTGAGCCTCAGCCGAGGTTCGTCGTTGGGGCTGGATCCGAGCATAGCCTCGTGTGGCGGCACTGCGGGGAAAAAAAAAAAGGGGGCTTTTTTCATTGACACCGCCACATCTCTTTAGCCACAGTCGCAATCTCGGTTCTCACCTAAAAAAGCCCCCCCGCTGTAGTCCCGCAGTGCCGCATGTCGTCATTTGCGGGAAAGATTCTAGAAGGATGCCAATTCGGGGAGAGATGTCACTAGTATCGTCTGTCTTCTCTCTCTCAGTCTCTCTCTCTCTCTCTCTCTCTCTCTCGCTTTTTGATCACGAGTGAATAGAAAGAAAGAAGAGGAAGAAAGAAAGATTGAGAGCGAGGCGGCGGGCGGCTAACAACAGACGCAGGAACCTCGCGTCGCCTTGACCAGCAACTTTCCTCCGTCCGGACCCCATGTCGTCACGTTCTTTCACGACGTTGCTGCTGCATCCCGCAAGTAGGGGGTGGAGGAGAGAGAGTGGGCGTGTGAGCCCTTGCGCGCACATGATTAATAACGACAGTCCACGCCCCCCCCCACGCAGAGGAGACAAGGGTCTTGGCGTTCACTTGTTGGTGGCTCGGTTTTTCGGGGATAGCAAGCAGCAGCCACGGCGAGCGACTTCTAAAGCAAGGGAAAGGGAAAGAAAAATAAAGAATGTCTCGTCTCGAAGGAAAAAAAAAAAAACTCTTAACGCGTGTTGCAAAGTCTGCATGTCCCCCCCGCGACGTGGACCTGGTGGTTTCAGAGTGGAGGGAAAAGCAACGAACGAATACGTTCATTTCGCGGACGCAGCAGGACGAAACATACATACATATTCGTACCAGCAGCAACGGACTTATCTCTCCCGTGTCTATTGGCTACCGAGATCGTTCTTTTCGTACTCTGGAAGGGGTGGGGGGAAGGGGGAGAAAAGGGGATATGGAAACGTCGTTGGAGAACAAAGTAAGGTAGATGGAAGATGGATGATTGTACATATATACACATACTCGCACATACGATAATTGTATGTACAAGGTCGATTTGTGTGTGATTGTCTTTCTCTACTATTGATTACCTCACTCTGTCCCCCCCGTATCGTGCAAAAGACACTCACACGCGCACCTGCAAGGACTCAGGAGGCAGCGAAAGAGAGAGACAAGAGAGACCCCGTCTCGGCCGCTGTCTCGCCGGTGGACCAATACCTCTCTGCAGCAGCAGAAAATAAAAATAAAAGAAAGGTGAAATAGAAACAGAAAAGGAAAGAAAAAAGAAACGTAGAAAGAAGGAAAAAAAAAAAAAGGGGAAAGGAAATCAGATGCTGGCTGGCTAGAAAGGGGTGTGGCCTGGGGGGGATGGATGCTCACCCACGCAGGCTGACTAGGTAGGTAGGCTGTTGCCCTGCCATCCCGGTGCATTGTCCCTCTCTTAGGTAGGTACGGATAGACAGACAGGCATGCAGACAGGCACTGGGATGTTGCGAGGGGGAGAGAGAGGTGTGAGCGAAGGCGTTTGTTATTAAGATATAATTTCTTCTACTCCCGGGGGGGGGGGGCAGTGGACAGGAGGTGCTACTGGAGACGCGGCATGTCACGCTACGGCTTGCGGATATAGGGAGAGCTACCTACCTACCTACACATGTATTAGGTAGGCAGGTATGTAGGCAGGTTAGCTGCTCCATGGGCGTGGGAACTGACATTGGGAGGTAAGGATCATGTGTGTAAGTAAGCACATACATACATACATACATATATACATATAATGTAGGTAGGTATGGATGGTCATGTGCATCCGTACATATATCCGTACGGGTATAGGATTCAAAAATTATGAACACGCCATGGATGGCGTTGCTGTGGAAGACGACTCGAGGAAATTCGATATGTCTACGGATACGGATACCTATACCTAGATAGATATATCCGTGTATGCCTATCTATGTACACACATATGTATATGCACAAGGCATGTTAAAAGCCTGATTGAATGAGCCAAGTAATGAAGCCGAGCGGGCGACGCAAAAGGAGAGAAAAGGCATCGTCATTTCTCTCTCTCACTCTCTCCTTTCAGCCTTTCACCGACGCCTTCTTGTGCGGCAGGCCTTACGTAACTTGCCCCCTGCAGGACCTCTCTCTCTCTCTCTCAGTCGATTACTGGATTCTGCAGCCAACCTCCGGTCGTCAAAAGGAAACGCCTGTTTCAGACATGACCCTTGTTCGGCAGGACGGTTCGACACTGGATGGGGATACATTATGGTACGTGCATACCCCCGTTCATAATTGCACATTCACATTTATATTCATCATCCGTACGGATACTCCGTAGATACATACATACATACGGATCCGTATGTACATACCTCCTATTTTATGTCTGCATAGTAGGTAGGTAGGTAGGTAGCTAGGTAGGTAGTGGGCAGCTAGCTTCCTACTGGGTAGGTAGTGAGCGATGTCACCTTCTGCCCACCAACCCCCTCCCCTCCTTTTACACGAAGATGGCGAGAGAGAAAAGCTATGTTACAGGCTTGCCATCTATCGCCAACCAACTTGTCATTGGACGAGGCAGCCTTACGAGGCGGGACCCGATAGACGCGCTCTCCCTTTGTTCTGCAAGCCCCGTGCTCTGGCGACGAACCAACCGTCAACCATGACGCCATCGTTCTCCTCTCTCTCTCTCTCTCTCTCTCTCTCTCTCTCTCTCTCTCTCTCTCTCTCCTCCTATCTATCTTTTTTTTTGT